>SGPK01000502.1:0-17088 GCA_004802695.1 Phellinidium pouzarii
CAGGAGGAGACGGGAGGGATGGGTTGGGGGCTGCAATTACTACAGCAACTACAGACAGACAGACAGACAGAGTTATAGAGTTCGAACGTTTTTTGTGGGTGGTTTGCAACAGGTCGGCATTCCGATGAGCCGTCCCATCCCATCCCATCCCATCCATAGCATCAGCTTTGATGTGTTCTTGTGGTATGTACAATATATGGAGAAACCCTCCCCCTCTCGCATACAATCGGATAGGAAAAAGNAAAAAGATTGACGGGCTTAAATTTAGAGACGCAGGCGAAGCGGGACGCGTGATGGATCGGATCGGATCGTTGGAGACGATGGATGAATTTGCAAGAAGGTCGCTCNAAAAAAAATATTCACTCGTCAACGCGACGGCAGAGTTGGGGGGGGGGGGGGATCCGTAGTAGTTTCTAACGGCCGTTGGTGGCTGGCGCGGGATAGTCTCGATCCGTCGTCGTCAGCATGGCAGCATCGTCCTGGTGTTGGGATGGTGGGGATGGATAAGGTGAAGACGCGCGCTGATGAACGATTGTAGAAGCGGATGGGCGACGCACCTCTTCCTCCTCGTAATCGCGCGTGCGCCCGTTGACGTTGAGGGCATTCGGGTGGTAGGCGCGCACGTGATGATGAGTGTGGCCGTTGGCGTTGGCGTTTTCGGTGTTGCTGCTGCTAGGCGGCGCATCGACATCCATGCTTGGCGGCGGTTGCGGTTGCGGTTGCGATTGCGATTGCGACCCTGGCACGACCTGGGGCACAGCAGGATAGTTGACTTGCAGCCTGGCGGCATCAGGCTCGATCTGCTGCAAGATGCCGAGGAGGCCGGGCTGCGTGGGTGTCACTATTTGCATGGCATCGAGGAGCAAGCTTGGGANNGTTTTTGTTTTTTTTTCCCGGGAAGAATGAACTGATTTTGAGGGTCTGCGGGGTAGAGCGAGCANTTTTTTTTTTGGCTAGAAGGGCTTACTCGTTCTCGGACTGGATTTCCTTCAGTCGGTCGCTCGCTGTCTTGAACTCTCTCCGGAGGGTCTCGCGGGCCTGCAAGGACGGCGTGAGCGTAATTTCACGGGCGGGGATTCGTGTAGAAGATCGTACAGATATGACGGTGTCGTACCGCTCGCGCAGGCTATGGAATCTAAGATTTATAGCTTGTAAAGCACTGATTGAGTGATTTTTAAGGGGGCGCAGAGCACACATACTTGGTCTTGTAAGTGTTCGCTTTTGGCGTGGTGCTGGAAAGCTGAGCGAAGGAGGCTGGCCTCAGACTAAGAGACGACGAGTTTCGACGGGTTGCATGCACCTTGAATTTCCCGACTCCTTCGATGTCGTGTCTTGACGAGCGTGAGGGACCGGGTTGAGATTGTGCTGCCGCTGTTGCTGCTGCTGTTACTGTTGTTGTTGCTGCAGACATTGAGTCGTCGGCCATCATCGTTGAGCAGAAGCTTTATCGAGGCTCCAGGGAGCGAAAAAAAAAAAAAAAAGCGCGTCGACTTTGGTTGCACGTGCGCGAGAGCGNCCCCCCTCCGGCGCGACGCGATTGCGCCTGTGCCGCTGCTGCGCGCGCGTGTGTGACGCCTCGTCTCTCGCTTGCTCTTTCCTACTTATAACCATGAAGCTCTTCAGCGGTACAGGTAGGATTATGTGTGCATTTTATGTTATTGGTGTTAGTTAGTGTCTTACACCCGCTGTGCACCGCGCGGCTAGCGTGCTTCAGTCCGTCTGTGCCCTCTGTGATCGCAGACGCCTGGGGTACGTGCTTGAATTGCTAACGCTGGCCGCGTCTCAAAGCTGATATCAGACTCGGACACCCTTATTTATTTATTTATTTNAAAAAAAACCCTTTTCCTCATCGCTGTCCCGCGTCTAGCTCTGCACGGCGGCAAGGTTGCCGCGACGCCCAAAGAGAAGCAGTACGCTCGGTGGTTCTTTTGCAACGGCATGGACGACCCGTGGCTTCCAGAGTACGCGTCTTTTTTNAAAAAAATTTTATTGCAAACTTCAGACATCCTGTTGTGCGAGACGGGGGCTCACTCTTTTGGTCCATTCCCCCGTGTGGAACAGACTTTTGACGCGCCCATGTATCGTGAGTATGCGAATATTCATTGTTCGGAGATCGTGACGAAAGTTTTTATTTTTACTTTAAATTATAAATACTTAATGTCCCATATTCATTCAACTACTTATTGCCATTTCGTGGCCATGAATGGGTGTGGTTTTTTTTTTTTTTCGTCAGGTCTTCCACGCGAATTGGGTTCTCGCCGCGGCCTCCTCAAGTTTCGCCCTGCCGCTCGCAAACTATGTGCTCGACTGTACGTGAATTGTCTCAACCCTGGTATACCCTCCCAGACTGTCAAAAAGCGATGTCGACTCGTACATTATTTCCCATCTACTATTTTATTTTTATTTTTATTTTTATTTTTATACTCATCATGCCCTTATAAACAGCTCGATTTAATGCCGCTAAAACCGTCGTTGAAGAAGCGTCCGTCGGGGAGGCCCAGGGGTCCCTTTCTGTCGGTCATATGCAGATAAACGCACGAAGCGCCAATCTCTCCGATAGATCTAGTGACACGCGTCTCGCGAGCGCTACCTCGAAGAAACGCCCCCGCACGCCCCGCACGCCGTCACCTGAAGATCAGCTTGAATGCAATAGCAATAGCGAAGCTGCTGCGAAGCGAGCGAAGTTGCAGTTGCAAGATCCTGATTCTGCACCGTCTGTGGATAAGGGTCTTCGACCTATATCTGACGTGCAGTTGGCAGTGCCTTCGGCGTCTGAAAAGGCACTTGCATCAAACTTCAAGTCATTGTCCTCGTCTTCCATATTATCACATTTGCCTGTCGGCGTCTCGGACACGCACGCCCGCACCCTCAAATCATCGGCTTCCTCCGAACCAAAATCGATAATCAATACTACTAGTCTAGACGAAAGCGATCGGGATCACATTCAACCTGAGGAGAGTCAAGATTTGGTTCGAAAAGTGCACGGGAGTCCAAGATCAGCATTGAATCCGAGTACAAATCGTACGTCTGTCGACCCTTTTGACTCTGGTCCCAACTTCAGCTCCGTTAGGTAGGTCTTAAATTGTTCTTGTTTCCCTCGCTTGTCTGTAACGAGAGTGCTTATCTACTTGCCTTGTTTTTTTTTTTTACGTTCTTGTCTATATGTCACCTAAGAGCACGCACACTAGTACTTGCGTCTTCGGACATTTGGCTTTCCCTTATCTGGAAATCCCAGCTTGATGTAGCAGGGACGCGGTCTACCGAGTCTTCTACTGCGAGATCTAGAATGCCGATCATCAATATTGCAGACGCCTTGGAGGTACTCACTAGAGCGGGCGGAAACACTGCGATCGACGACATGGTGCTCTTTACTCTCGGTCGCGTGCATCGCGGGAGAGTGTTTCGCATTGATGCGGGCGATAGGTCTAACTGACCTAAGCGCATCTTTTTATTTGCATTAGCGCGGGAATCAGGTGACGCAAATAGCAGGAAAATAAAATTCTGGGACTGGCACGCAAAAAAAATAAAAATGTATCTTCTTTTTTTTTTTTTTCGCCTCATGGAACGACTTTCATGTGATGATTATTGGCACGATAAAGAGCATGATTTGCTGGGTGTATTGTGTATTATTGTTCCTGGGTGCCTGCGATTCTATGAGAAGCTAGTTTAGCTGTTAGTTCGTATGCTATCGAGATAGATAAATCATTAATCGTTCAACCCTGAGTCTATAAGTCTTACAATAATTAAAGTATTCATCTTTTCGTGCAGTTCAGACGTGTACTCTTGCCTCGGGTGCTGTAGCACGTTGTATAAATTGTAAGGGCAAGGTTGTCTGTAGAAGCTTCTCCCTAGATATCAATGCAGTACAGTGTATACAACGCCTCCTCTACACCATGACCCCCTCCCCTCTTCTCCTTTACATACCAAGATGTTTCTTCGTCAGTTTATGTTGTATGGCTACACAATTATTCACGCATACTGACTAGTATACCAGCATGTTCAGAAATTATTATGGGGATCCATGGAACAGTTCATTCTCTATAAGCCTGAGGGCGCCTTATGAAAAACGACCACTGGCAATTCCTTGTTATAGTGCAATCATAATTTGCATTTTCTATTTTATCATCTATGGGTGGTACCTTAAAACTTGCATGGGAAGGTGCACTGATAACATATCTTAACAAGTGTCTCAGGTGTGACAGACAAAAACCACCGGACCGGCGGCTCATGTACGCGCTCATCTGAGGAGTGTATTCCGTGACAAAGGACCTCATTTCTGTAAAACGTTTTTTTATTACATTTTTCCCCTGTGCTCTTGAGAGCTTGAGAGCTTTATATTACACACATATGCCAACTAGCATTTATTCCATTAAATAAGTTTCTCAAAAATGAAGCATGGTAAATTTATTTTTAAAAAAAGCAAATCAAAAAAGTATGTAAAGGAGGCGTTGTATAATGTACAGGATGCGCTGTGGATTTCATATTTACAAGACAGGGAGATGGTTACATGGAATGAGTCTGCAATAATATTAATTATGTTTGAAAAAAAAAAAAAAAACAATAGTGAAAAAAACAAAAACATTGATGAGGTCTCGGCCAAATTAAGTTGAATCTCCGCCGCAAATCTTGCTGAACCTCTCCCGCTCCCAGATTCCTTGTCCGCATCTCACGAGCTCAGCTGCTGCGAGTCGCGACAAGTACACATCTGCCATGGCGACAGTAGAGGTGAATAGCATGCTGATGCGCGAGCGACTTTCTGAACGCGACCTTATCTTGTAGGCATTTGAAACGACGTTGAAGGAGGTGGTGAAAGGGAAACGGTTGTCAGCGTCCAAAATGAACAAATTGACGGAGATTTCGATGAAGCTCATGGACGTGAGTCGATGTCTGTGCTTCTCCCTTGGAAAAGCGGGTGCCAACTTATACAATTTGATCTTTTCGGACCGTGTCGTTCTGCTCAAAAATTAGCACGATACACAACTTGTGTCTATACTCTATCGGACACACAAATCTCTACCCTCAAGTTGCAAGATCTCGAGCTTCTACTGCTTTGATGCTCTTTGTCGTGCTGCTCGCCATCATGCCATCAAGCAGAACCTTTCTAGCGACGTAGAACATGCAGAAAAGGGCAACTGTGCGACATTTCTTTCAAAGATAGAAGGCGTTTTGGATGGCTTGTTTCAAGACCTGCTTACTTCCGGGATACCGGAAGCAAAGGTTAGTGGGCACAGGACTAACTGCTCTGTATCTAGTAGAATTATGAACTTGGTTTCATGGCCGCACGCCCAAGACGCGTCGTCCAGGAGAAAACTAGCTAGACATGCTAACGTCGACACCGTATGTCTAGTACTTCTGGCCCGTATTGGTTAGGTGTCTGTACATGCCGTTCATCTGTCGCAATGATCCTCGAATGGAGCAACAGCGACAGAGACAGAACCACAGCCAGTCGTGCTGCATGCATTGAGGCAGGCGAAGTAAATGCCGAAAAAGAAAAGATATGCGCGCAAAAAAGGTCGCGTTGGTGGAAAAGGCGTTAGCGTCACATGTCGGCGTTTCGTATCAAACCTGTTNCTTTTTACCTTTTTTTTTTTCTAACAGGAGTAAAATGCACAGTTTCCTGACCTCTCGTTTTGCATTTCATGTGTGCGGATATACAGGAAAAGACGAAGAAGATTCTTGATATATGGACGAAATCGAGTACCTTCCCTGCTAACGTTTTGACGCGTCTGTTGGCTCTGGGCGGCGCAGATGAGAATCCAAAAGGTGCCTATTGCGTTTCTTTACTTCATGTGCTAAGTACTTCCCCTGGCAATTCCATTCACCTCTTTGCTTCGCGAGAGAGGCATAATTTACGAATGAGAGCTAGAACTGAAATAAATATTCGGTTGTATCTGCCAGAAACAAAACATGCAGCATCGTCGAGTGCGCCAACAACAACCGATCCACGCAAGCATCCGACGCCTCCGTCCGAGGTCACACCGCCGCCAGTCGTCACCACACCAACCGCAGAGTCTGCACAGGCTGCGCTGCTCGCATTGCTGACGTCCGCTGCGACTGCAAAAGGTACAACAGTAAGGTGAGTAGATGAAAAGAAAATTCGGATTAAGAAAATCTCTAGAGTTTCGAGCTATCTCTGACAATCATTCAAGCAGCCAAACAGTCACAAATACCCTGAATCAAGCGAGCGCCACACCTCCACAGCAGCCGCAACTCGAGCAGATTCAGTTGGCTCTTTTGCATCAGTTGTCGAAAAATACTAGTGTAGGGGCAGGCACAGGTAGCAATGTACCGCCTTCGCAGGCGCCGATTGTTTCGCTTATCCCACCGCCGTTCATACCAAACCATCCACCGCCGACCATTCCTCAGCAGAACTTCAATTACCCAGGCCCGAGTTCGCGTTCGCCTCCAAATACCGAATCGTATAAGGTACCCGAGCGCAGAGATCCGCGAGCCAGCAAATTCGACGATGCACCGGTCGGCGCTGCAGGCAGTGGACGCGGGCGAGGTGCTTACTATGATGACCGGAGGGGAGGCCCCCAAAGCGGCCCGCTGCCATCTCGAGAAGAATTTCGGGGTCGAGGACACAATAATATAAGAGGCGGCGGGCGCTATGGAGGGAGGGAACGGGACTATGAATCTAGTGCTTGGGAAAGTCAAGAAAGGAAGTCTGATTGGGGTCCGCCCAGTCGACGACGGAGCAGTAGGTCTCGAAGTCCTCCGTCGAGGGCTGTCGGAAATCCAAATGGTAGGCAGTACAGTCCACCGCGACGCCATTCACACGCGTCTCCAGTGGATCTCTCAAGACCAAAACCTCCAGGCGCGTCTGACGCAGGGAAGGATGAATTTGGTCGTGATATACGCCCTACGTCAGAAGAACCTGGAGAAGTCACGACTTTGGAGTCTGTACGTGTGGAGACGCGCGAAAGTTCAAGAGCCACTGACGAGACTCCGGACATATCACGACAACAGCAACTTCCACCCCCCACGGGCGGAGATACTTTGTCTACAACAAATAAGTTCAACCTCGCACAATCTAAGGGGCTCGAAAGCTTTGATATCACAACATTCGATCCCACGAACGCAGCATCGTGGAAAGCATTAGGCGATGCGTTTCAGGTTTCCAATGGATACATGCCCTCGCAGGAGGAACTTATGCAGCTTGTTATGAGCAGCATGGGCATGATGATGGCGATGGGCGCGGCGGGCGCGATGGGCGGGGTACCAGTAGGGTCTGATAACGAGGACGCGCTGCCTGCGGGGAAAGAGCATACTATCGGGGTGCAGGATTGGGGCACAGATACATATGGTGGCAAATCATATGGGCAAGGGTCGGATGCAGTCATTCTTGGACAAGACGGAGGAAGCCCGAAGTCGAATAATGCGTCTCAATATCAGGACTCCGAGGACGGCGGTAGTGGAGGACTAGGCGGGAAAATGCAGAAGGTCGGAGATAGATGGATGTTCGTGCGGGACGGTGCATAAGCAAAACTTCCTCTTCATATATACAGGTTTCTCTCCTCCATCTGTCACTTGGTTCTTTCCCATCCGTCCCTTTTTCCTGATTTTTCCTTCTGCCCTATGCAGATTCCATGCCTTCGTGCGCTAATACGTAGCCATTATTCATAACGTCCTCCGTGTCAATATTTCTGTACAACATTCTTGGCTGACTGACAATCCCATTAGCATGATGGCGACTCGAGAAGGGGTTTGGCCAGTAGGCTAAATATCCCGTTGCACCACAGAAAATGCCTATCAGACTTCCGACTACCACATCTTCTTTGTGATGCCTCTGAAGCAAACTAGAATCAGTAAAGAGAAATGACGCAAGCCAAAGGCACCCACGTAATCCTCCACTCGACTTATGGCCACCCATGCAGCAAATGTGACTGGTAGGAACGTAGAGAATATCCTGCACATCCGCGAAGTAATGATCCACGGGCTTCGAGCAGGGAGAGGGGCACTTAAAGTCCAGGCCGCAGTCTGCGCAGATAGCCAGAAGAAAAGAAATGTCATTCCACAGAAGGCACTGGAAGAGTGTCCGGATGGAAAAGATTTCCTTCCATCCATTATATCGTCAAATTTACTAGTTTAATAGAAGTTAATTTTTTTTTAAAATTCAGTAAGCATATTCAATATAGAATTCACCCCGTGCATTGACCCAATGCAACACCCCACTCGCAACGAGCGAGAAAGTCCGGCCGTAGACGTCCTTATCGAGAACAGGGGAGATAAAGAGGAGTACACCACCGTACTCGATGAGGGCTCACCAATTCTGTTTTTGAGAAATTCCGTTATGAAATGAGTCAAAGTTCTGATAATCGATTCGTTAATTTCTGTTGTCGTGTAGGTGGGAAGAAAAGAGAATATGATTACGCCGCCACCCATAGACCAAGAGCACCATGGTGTAAGTTGACCAATGACCGCTTCGAGATCGAGTTGAATAACAGGAAACTCAAGGGAATACACATTGAAATGACATTGTTCGTGGTACCGCCGATCCTGGGAAGGAAATCAATTGTATCATGGGTATTAAAAAAANTAAGAAACAAGGCTGCTAACTGCTGCTTGGTATGTGGATGGCTAATAAGCGGGTCATCGAGAGAGAAATCACGCTCAAATACATGGTGCTTTTCTACGAAGCTGCCGATAAGCCACACAAGCGAGGTGATCAGCCTTGCAAGATTGCGTCAGATGTGTCTCGCTGGCGAGGAATTACTTGACAGTACCAGTCTCCAATGTACGACACATCGAACCAGTTTAAGGCGTCAGAGCCGTAGTACAATTTCAGCTTGTCGAGTACCGTACTCATGACGGGTGAGTCAGAAAGTGTCTGGGTAAACTTGCGTGACAAAACGCGTAACGGCGCGTCGAAACGAAACGCGTAGTTTCCTTCTTCAAACCACGTCCTAACCATGGCCAAAGCGAGTTCTTCAGCTGCGGCGAAGGGAAGGGGTCAGTCGACTCTCAATGCGTTTATCGTCAAGAAGAAAAAGGAGAAGCTCGAATCGGAAGATGAAGCTGACGCCGACGATGTCGACGATGTCGACGATGAGACTGAGGAAGACGACGTCGACATGACGGAAAATATTCCTGCTGCGGTCATTGACAAGAAAGCCTCTCCGCAAAACTCAAACCTACCTCCGATAAGCAGCATTCCTGCTATCTTCACCGATCTTGTCAGCCGCATTCCAGATATTTCCAAGGTCGCCGAACGTATCCAAGGGCGCAAGCTTCGTGTCGCGACTATGTGCTCTGGCACAGAATCTCCTCTGCTAGCCCTCGAACTCATTCAGAACTCGATAGAGGAGCTTTACAATACAAAATTCGATATTGAGCACGTTTTCTCATGCGAGATTGAGCCTTTCAAACAGGCGTATATTGAAAGGAATTTCTCTCCTCCTATTTTGTTCCGTGATATCTGCGAGCTCGGCGGTGACGAAGCGTACGTTTTACTATAAATCAATGCTATTTGTTTCGGTTTTCCAATACCTTTGTTTAGTACTACGGCCTATGGTTCAGAAGTGCCAGTTCCAGGAGACGTTGACCTTTTGATTGCGGGAACATCTTGTGTCGATTACTCATCTCTCAATAATGAAAAGCAAGACATTGACTCGAATGGGGAGTCGGGTCGCACTTTCCGTGGAATGATGTCCTGGGTCGACAGGCATAGACCTCCCTTAGTCATTCTTGAAAACGTCTGCAGCGCCCCGTGGGACCGTGTCGTGAAGTACTTTGAGAAGAACAAGTACAGTGCTGCTTTCTTCCGCGTCGATACCAAAAACTATTATATACCCCATACTCGCACCCGTGTATACCTTCTTGCCGTCCATCAGCGAAATTCTTCAATGCCCAAATCCTGGAAGGAATTGGTTGGAAAGCTGCAGAGGCCGGCTTCAACGACCCTCGATCACTGGATGTTACCTACCGATGACCAGCGTATCCACCAGGCGCGGCAAAAACTCGTACAGGAGAGCTATGGTGCTCTTGATCGACGCACAGGACGAACCGATTGGGGTCGCTGCGAGTCTCGTCACCAACGCGCTCGGCTTGAGGAAGCCTTAGGTCCGAAGCGTCCGCTCACAAGTTGGGATGAAGGAGGATATTGCAAACTTCCTGACTTCGCTTGGGGCGACTGGGGTGTTGCTCAGGTCGAGCGCGTATGGGATCTTATGGATATCACGCTCCTTCGTTATGCGAAGCAGGGTATAGACTCTTCCTTTAAAACGTCAGTTCAAGCACCTGGCTTATGCATTATCATCTATCTAATTTTAATGACACAGGCAAGTCTGGAATCTGTCCCAGAATGTCGATCGTGAGATCGGTTCAAAGCGACTCGGGGTGTGTCCTTGCTTGACGCCTTCTATGATTCCATATATCACGAATCGCGGTGGACCGATGGTGGGCCTTGAGGCTCTTTCGATGCAGGGATTGCCCGTTGACAAACTGCTTCTTACCCGTGAGACTGAGGATCAGCTTGCTGACCTTGCTGGAAATGCCATGTCTACAACTGTCGTTGGAGCATGCATGCTCGCCGCTCTAGTCATTTGCAGAAGCCTTTTAAAGAAGGGTGACGACCAAGATACTTATGAAGAAAAGGCGGGTAATATGGGTATTGAGGTCAATTACGCGCAGGCTATGGATGTCGATGATTCAACGGAGACAAACGTCGAAAGTCGAGTCTCAGGCGAAGCCAAGCTCACTGAGCACCCCCTTGATTTGTCGACTTCTCTGGAATGCTCGTTGCCCGAGCTGCTTGTGAAAGCGCAGGCTAGTGCACGCTTGTGCGAATGCGAGGGGCGCTCAGATATGACATCTCGTCTTCTTAGTCGTTGTGAAGATTGTGATACTTCGTCATGCGACAGATGTGGAGGACGGCCGGAGCATAACTACCATCCTATCGACTTTACGGTTCACCCGCGTTTGGCACCATCAGCTTTTGCTCGCGAACTCAAAGCAGCTCTTCCGATGAGCATGTCCTTTAAAAACATTACTGGCAAGCTCTTAGATGAGCTTAAAGTAGCAAATACCAGTGCTATCCATGAGAAAATGTGGTCTGCATGGCGTACAGCTGTTCTCCGCGCAGCGTCTATCGATCAGCGTTTTGTTGAGCTCAAGCGTCAGGAAATATGGGTCGCGACGTTCAAGTCACCTGTCGGTGGTCTAGAAATTTTGCTGCACCCTCAGCAGCCTGAATGGCGCTTCTTTGCAAAAGCAGAGGATAGTGAGCCTGCAAATAGCGAAATTCGTCGCATTTTGGATGTTCCTGTGGCTAGGATGCGTTGTGATGGCGGCTTACTGAAGGGCAAGTGGGAGATCGCACTTCCTAAGCAGGAGACAGTGAAAGTCATGATCAAAGGAGTCGGGGAACATGTTCCTGCGTGGGAGACCCGCCTTGGTCTCCTCGATGACTATAAGGACCGCCTCGTCTATTCAAAAATCGAAGTATCTATTCCTAAGTATGCTAAGGCTGCTTTCGATCGGGATATTTCTGGCGTCTACACGCTTCTGGATAAGTGCGGAACGGCGACAGGTGCATTGCATAAGAAAGAGAGTAAAAATAGCGACATATCTTTACCTCCTCTTTTCTTTTTCCTTGATCCCACCCGATGTGGTACGGCAGACGAGGACCCGTTTGTATTTTCTATCAGCAAGCGAAGGTATCAGTTTGGAGAAACAAGGCCTGTCGTCTGCAAACTTGATCCGAAATGGAGGCAGGCGAACATCAATGACGAAGCTAAGACCGTCTCCTGCCATATTCCTTGTGTATGGGTTAGCGCAGATGCGATCATAATGCAAGTGAGTAATAAGTGTCATCTTTCTTTCCATAATATTGATTTTTCGCAGTCCTCGGAAGGCCGTGAGGCTAGATTCGCCGTCCCAGCAGACTCACTAGAAGTCAATGCATCAAACGCGCATTGTGCAAGCGCAATCGCACTTCTCGTATGTAAGGTCCCTCTTAAAGATCAGGCTGGTCCAGAATGGCCTCGTGGAAAATGGGTAGAGGTTGACAAAGTCAATGAGCGCGTGACTTTCCAAGCGCTGGCGTGGCTTATCGAGCGCATAAAAAACATCAATGAGAAGTTTGATGCTTGGACGGACGTCTCACTGCCTGAGCATGAGCATGCAGAAGGATGTGCGCGCTGTTCGCCTACCGCACCTTCTATCAAGTGGATGCGTGATGCTAAGAATAAGATTCGCGCCGTTGAGGATGTGTCACAGGCCGGTGCGTACGAACGTGCACTCAAGAATCGCCCAGCACCGTTCGTAACTCAGCTGAAGCTAGATGAGGAGTCTGGTGTTGGGACAGTTCGGATTGGCATAAATATCCCTTCGTTAGTTCACCGTGCATTCTCTCGTTTGCCCACACTCAGGCGTACGGAAAACCCTCAATTCGCGTGGAGGCTAGACACCGACTTCCGTGATCCCGCAAAGCTGAATTTGCCTAAACTTCGCCTGACAAGCAATCGAAGGGACCCTGAGCATACGCAGCCAAAACATTTTAAGATTCCATTGCGTCCAGAACAGCTAAGGTCTCTTAGCTGGATGCTTGAGCAGGAATCCCTCAATGCAAAGCCCTTTGTCGAAGAGGAAATAGCTGAGGCCATTCTGAATCATCTTAGTTGGCGGGCTCAAGGCCGTGCTCAGCGCCCTGTGTGTGTACGCGGTGGAGTTTTAGCCGACGAGGTTGGATATGGGAAGACTGCCATCACTCTCGGTCTTATTGACAGTGCATCGAAATCTGTCAGACAGGAACCTCGACCTCCCAAGGAGCAGTTGCATGGCAAAATTTATGTCCGAGCCACATTAATTGTTGTTCCTCCTCATCTTACGAGGCAGTGGGGCTCTGAGATCAAGAAGTTTACGGGAGATTATTTCGAGGTCATCGTTGTATCAACTGCGGGCAACCTAAACTCTTTAACTATTAAAGAAGTTCAAGACGCGGATATCATCGTCGTAGCGTCAAATCTGTTCCATAGTGGTGTTTACCTATCCAACCTTGAAGCTTTCGCTGCCGGTGGTACCTTGCCCAGTCAAGATGGGCGGTATTTCAATGCGAGACTGCACGACGTTTTATCTTCTCTCCGTAGCCAGGTTGAACGCTTACGCACAGATGGATCCGAAGCCGCCATGAAAGCGATCCATGACGCAAGAAGAAGGGGTAAGATAGAGGAAGAACTGAATTTTATATGGTTACCATACTGAATTACTATTTTGCTCTACAGACGTCGAAGCGGATGTTTTTGTGCAGAAGAAGCGCTTGAAGGGTGTGAAGGCGCGTGAAGCAGCTGAAGCTAAAGCAGCAGCTAAGAAGGAAGTGATGGAGATTGAGTCCGATTCCGATGGGCCCGTTCGTATCCTGCCACCCTCGAACAAAATTGTGGAAGTCGTCATTCCTGTAAGCAAGCCACTGAAGCTCCCGGACCCGAGTGCATCCTCGCTCTATACTTCCGACGCAGAGGTTACCGCTCCTCCCACTTCTGAAGCTCCTTCTGGCGTGGAGTCCTCTGATGGGGAAAAAATCAAGCCACGCCCCCGCACGCGTGCTGGACACGTCTCATTCGTTGAGTCTTCCGAAGAAGAGGACAATGCTGAGGGGAGGCTCAAAGCCAAAGAAAAGGCCCGGGCAAAGAAAGTTTTAGCTGTCTCAAAGCTAAAGTTCAAGAAGCCGGTCAAGCGCAAGGCTGGTTCTTCTGATTACGATGACTCTGCAGTAGAGACTGGGATGGAGGAGGAGGAATATGACAATTTCAATGATCTAGCGGAGGAGTCCGAGAACGAACCGCTTAAGAAGTCGCAGAAATCCTCTAAACCGTCTCGTCCTGCGAAGAAAGCAAAGAAAACGGCTGCCCCATCTGATGTCGAGATGGACGACGATGCTTTGTCAGCTAAGGCAAAGGGAAAGAAGCGGAAGATCGACAGTGGGGATAACAAAGCCGTGAAGAAGCAGAAACTTCGCGAAGAGACTGATCCCTGGAAACTCGAGTCCAAAGCAAAGAAAGATTGGAAGCAGATGCACGCTCCGCCTCTTGAGATGTTCCATTTCGAGCGTCTCGTCATCGACGAGTACACGTATCTAGACGGTAAGATCCTTTCTCTGGTCCAGAAACTTACTGCTACTCGTCGCTGGGTCCTATCTGGTACTCCGCCGATCCATGACTTCGCTTCCCTGAAGACGATTGCGGCTTTTCTCGACATTCATTTGGGTGTTGATGATGATGGCGAAGGCCAATCTGTACAAGTGAAGAAACGGAAGAGAGAACAGACTGGTATGAGATCCCATCATTGAACCGAGCGCCCTGAGTAATCCCTAATTTCTTTCTTACTCAGATGTCGAAAAGTTTCACTCTTTCCGAGAAGTGCGCAGTCTAGAATGGCATGCTCATCGTCACGATCTCGGACAAGGTTTCTTAGACCAGTTCGTTCGACAGGTTAGTTTTGAATCAGTATGGACTTTAGAATTCCACTGACAGTTGCCATACAGAACATTGCCGAAATAGATGAAATTCCTTGGGTAGAAAAGATAGAGAAAATTGATCTGCCTGCAGCTGAGCGAGCGATCTATCTCGAGCTTGAGCATCATCTTCGTGCACTGGATATGACAATCAAGCGTGGAAAGAAAACTGAGAGCGATCGGGAAAAGCGACTCGCCCAAGCTCTTGGTGAAAGCAAGTGAGCCAATATCTACTTAAAATGCACTGTATGAAGTTGCTAACACCTAATGTTCTAGCTCTGCTGAAGAGGCGTTGTTGAAGCGATGCTCCCATTTTGATCTCGATACCAAGGATGAAGAAAATGCTATGAAGGCGTGCGAAGTCATTGTTCAAGAACGAACGAAACAACTCGATGACTGCAAACAAGAGCTAATCGGCAAGCTTAAAGACGCTCTCGTTTTGCAGAGAAAGATAGGGAAGACAGCCGACGAGACCTATTTCCAGGAGTATGTGCGCGTTACAAGGGATGAAGGTGTCGGTGACAGAGATGCTTCTGCAATGACACTTGAGTTATTAAAAGTGGCAGACATTGACGGTCCTCTTTCTTCTCTGACCGACAAATCGAATGATGTGAAGTCCAAGAGCGGTAAAGACAAGGGTAAAGGGAAGGGCGATATGTCAATCAACGTAAAGGACCTCATCTGGGAAATCCGCGAACAAACGCACCACATCCGAAGGCTGACGAAAGAACTCGTCGGTCGTGTTCGTTCATTGCGGTACTTTACCGTCGTCCGTGATCTTCAACGCCAAGCTGAAACACCACCTACGGTTATCTGTCCTACGTGTGGGAACCAGAACGTCCCTATCGAGGACATTGCCGTCCTGTCATCCTGTGGCCACACAGGCTGCATGAAGTGCGTCATGAGTTGCGCGGAGCGAGAGGAGTGCGTATATGCCCAGTCTGGGGCATGCAAGGCTGCAGCTCGCGTTCTGAACGTCGTTAAAGGTGACACGCTCGGCGTTGACGACGTTTCTCGAGATGGAAATGGAAGACACTTCGGGCTCAAACTCGAGAAAGTTGTAGAGCTTATCAAGTGAGCTTGCTTCATTCTTTTCAATGTAAAGCTATAATTTCTAACAAACATGTTCAGGAAACGAATCCCGAAGGAGGAACGCATACTCGCCTTCGTTCAATTTCCGGACCTTATGAAGAAGGTTGCAGAGGCCTTTGATGCGAACCGCATCAAATATCTTGAGATTAAAGGTAGCGCCTCTGTGAAGTCCAAGAATCTGGAGAAATTCCAGAACGGCTCTGAAGAGCGGGTGCTTCTCCTGACCGTAACAGACGAGAGCGCGAGTGGTGCGAACCTGACGAGCGCAAATCATGCTATTTTCTTGAGCCCTTTATTGACGACCACGCAGGAGATCTACGATGCCTGTGAAACACAGGCTATCGGTCGCCTGAGACGATATGGCCAGACTAAAGAAGTCAAGATCTGGCGTTTCCTTTCAACAAATACCATAGACATAGAAATCTTTGAACAACGGACAAAGAGGAGAGTACATTAATTTATATCATGGAACCTTGGATAATTGCTATCTTATTGATACTCATGCTATGTACATATATATCACCTGCTTTGTAAAATGTTATCTTCCGTGCCTTCTCTTCAAATCATTAATAAGGTATGGGATGCAAGATGCAATTAGAAGTACTGTAAGATTTTGAAAGGTATAAAGCATTTGCGCGAGTTAGAAAGGCGCAGTCCTGAAGCTGCACTGTTCTTCCACCACGGACGAACGATAATGTACCTGTAGTAATATCATGTGCATTTCCAGCGAAAAGAAGTAAGAATAAGAATAAGAACCGATAAATACAACCCATAGATCTCGAGAGAAAAGGACTCATTCATGGGTTGTCTCACCAACCGCATGGTCCCACAGATTCAACACGCTCGGTTTCGACTATGTCAAATTCCATGACACGATATTCCTCGCTATCCTCACTAGATCATTCGTTTCGCAAACCCAGCTAACCCCAGAGTCTCCGGATTCACTATCTGTGAATCCACCTTCATCAGCCGTTCTCTTATTTTGTCGCAAAGAGAGGACTTGTATTAATTTGAATATGTTTGGCGAGTCGGCACATAAAAATATAACATGCGAGGAACTCGTGGGGTAAGTGAAGGCAAAACTCCATCCCTGTACTTTTAACGAATATCCTCTCTTCATTCTCTTCATCCTGAAAAATAAACTTGTCTGTTACGTACACGATCTACTGGAGAATAACTTACGCGTGCCCATTTAGCAACATATTTCGTGACCGTCGTATGCACAAGGGTGGAACCATGGATATGCAATTCTGTTAATTCGATATCTCTATAATGGTGCAGAGCACCGGCAAGATACATGAGCCTGTAAACGTGCAGCCTGGTCATCTCCGAACCGCTTTTCTTCTATAAATGTTATTATGCTTGCATGAATAAAAGGAACGGAAGGTACCCAACGAAATACACCTTCTAATCCCGAATGAAGCTTTTTTTTTGGGGGGGGGGGAGGGGGGGGGTTATTGATGCGGTGACATTGGCTATTGCAGAGTAAGGACTTCTGTTATTCAGAGTAATGAAGGGTAGCAAAATCTCTGATTCAAGTCTGA
>SGPK01000503.1:0-16975 GCA_004802695.1 Phellinidium pouzarii
AATATACAAGATGTGCATGCCTATGTGTGTGTGCATGCAGAGAGGGCTATTGAGGCCAAGCAAACCAAGGCCATTGGCATCTGTAGAGAACAGTGAAGCAGGTGGATGAGTGTTAGGCAGCAGCTGGGAATAACTCAGGTGGGCCTCCTTATGGTCAGACAGGTGCTGACTAGCGGTCAAGAGGATCTAGTGTTAGAAGTCATTTGTCAATCATGCCGATCTTTGGATTTTCTCTCCTTTTTAGTCTTATTGCCGATCCATTTCCCTTTTTGTATTGATCTACATTCCTCCCCACTCCCCATCATTAATAATAGTTCACAAGGACACATGATCATCCCCATATGGTAGTACCTTCACACGAACCCATGCCATATAAATAGCTGAGCTGAACACCTGTCGTTCCCTGTTCTTCTCTTCTACTTACCTTTGTGTCGTCTTAGGTACTATTGTATTTGTTACTTATTTGATCAATCTACTTACCTTCGTGTTGTCTTAGTGTTAAGTGCGTCTTGAGCATAGTATCTCTGAGCCTCCTCTCAGTTGCTAGATCCTCTTGACCGCTAGTCAGCACCTGTTTGACCATAAGGAGGCCCACCTGAGTTATTCCCAGCCACCGCCTAACATAAGAGAAGAACCTCTCTTCCATCAGGACCATTGTTCACTCTGTATCAAGTGGACATCTCTCCTTCGCATCATTGACTAGAATAATCCTCAATGGTCTTCGCTGCATAAACTCTTATCTTTTCCCATCAACTTGCCATTCAGATCAGCATAGGATTTGGATGTCCCTTATCTTTACCACCATCATCACCTTACTCACATCCATTGCCATCTCAACCGTTTATCTTGGATTTTGGTTATTTGTTCACCATCATTACCAGTGCACACCACCAATAACTGACACTGAATGTGGTATTGAGCTCACTACATGCTCTCCACCATCTGTTCAATCCCTGCCTCGTGTTCTAATCTGTCACCATAAGTTCACCWTTTCGACCTGACTCTAACACCTRCTCTTTCCTATTTGACACCTACTGGGACACTCCATCCCCTACTGARACTACTGCTTCGTCACCCTCATCCTCAACCACATCCTTACCAATGGCACRTTTTACCCAGCAAGAGATGAYGGACATGGCRAYRGCRATAGCGCTGGCMATGCAACAAGYRGGTAACATTAATCCAGCACYRGCACTRGCCCCTCCTCCAGCYCCACCTCYKTCMTCAAAGATCACYAYWGCCAARCCTYGCAAATATACAGGTGGAGCAGACTAYCTWGACTTYAAGCASRAAGTCTATCTCTACATAGCAGCAAACTCTCRATCCTTYRCTGTTGATGCTGACAAAATCCTGTTTGTCCTCTCCTATCTCAARGGAGGCCATGCGGYRACCTGGGCAGAGAACTATGTGGACTCRTGGACTGTAGCAGGAATGATGACGCTTAYRRCGACCTTCAATGATTTCATGATGGAGTTTGCCCAAGCCTTTGATGATCCCAACCGAGCAGAGAAAGCCATAGGTGAGTTTCAAACCTTTGTGCAAGGRAAATTGACAGCTGACGAGTTCTTTGCAAGYTTTGAAATCTTGCACACCAAGGCAAAGCTCAATCAGGTRGCACATGACTCTATTGTCATTGACCAACTTAAGAGGGCTCTAGATGCGAAGGTAGTCATGGGAGTTATGCGCTCTTCACCTGTTCCAACCACCTATGATGACTGGAAGGCAAAGGCTATCCAGGTGGATTGGGTAGAACAACAGATTGGCCACATCATGAAGGCATGTAACCCACAGCAAGTTCCTCTTAACCATCCTTGGCAGCCACGACAAGTCCCTCAGCATCCTCAGGTCCCACAACCTCAACCAGCTGCTACCCAGCAAACTTGTGATTGGCAAGGAGTCACCCCAGGTACACATCCAGGTATGGGTATTCTTATGGATGTGTCCATCAATAATGCATGCCACAACCAGGCCTGCTACAAGTGTGGACAGGTTGGACATTTCATCCAGGACTGCCCAAATGGCAGGCAGATTATCTGGTCAGTAATTGCAGCACTTGAACCGGAGGACCATCTCGCCTTTGCCAAAGAACTAGGTGTGATGAAGGAGTCAGACTTCATGGTCGAAGAAGCAGAAGTGGAAGTTCGCGCGATGCCAGCGGAACTTGAAGAGATTGTGGAAAATGCAGATTTTCTCTGGGCTCAGTAGTGGACGTCAGCACATCTGAGCCCTTGGTTCCTGGATCACTGTTCCCCCATGTAAATTATAATTTGCCACCTGTACAACACCTAGATGCAAATCTTCAATGCAACAAATTTCAACAATCAATTCAGGCTGACGAAAGGCAAATGGCCAGAGACAAGATAATCATTTGAGCGAGTGGTGGATGCCAGTTAGAAGTCCTCCTCACTCTTGTCTCTGAGAAAGAAACTGGTAAAGAGGAAATTGATGCACATGCATTGGTCAACTCAGGTTGCACAGGATCATGCATTGATGCACACTTTGTGTCGTGATATCACATCCCCACCAAGCAGTATCCAAACCCATTGAAGGTCTTCAATTCAGACAGTTCAGATAACAATGGTGGACTTATTATGGAATATGCAGAATTGGGCATGATAATTGATTGTCACTGCGAAAATGTCACTTTTGCAGTCACCACCCTTGCTTCAAGTAATGTCTTCCTCGGCCATGATTGGTTAACCAAACACAATCCAGAAATTGACTGGAAGGTTGGAGCCATCCATTTCACACAATGCCCAGAGACTTGCATGGTAATAGGACATACCATTGGGCACATTCGAGTAGAGGAAGGGCGCAAATGGCCAGCATACCTGGATGAGTTTGCCGATGTTTTCAGTGAGGCTGGTTTTGAGCAACTCCCAGAGCATTGACCATGGGACCACGCCATTGAATTGAAACCAGATTTTAAGCCAAGTAACTGTAAAGTTTACCCCTTGAATCCCAAGGAGCAACTTGCACTCAAGGAATTCATCAATGAGAATCTTGCCTCAGGTCACATTCAACACTCCAAGTCCTCTATGGCATCCCCCTTCTTCTTCATTAAGAAAGATGATGGTAGTCTGCAAGCCATTCAAGACTACCAAAAGCTCAACGAAGGTACCATTAAGAATAAGTACCCTTTACCTCTCATCAATGAACTCATCGACAAGGTCAAAGGGGCAAAGTACATCACAAAACTTGATGTGCGCTGGGGATACTACAACATTTGACTTGGTGATGGAGATGAATGGAAGGCCACTTTTAGGACCAACCTGGGGTTATTTGAGCCTACTGTCATGTTCTTTGGTTTATGCAATGCGCTGGCAACCTTCTGTTAAGCCAAAGGCTATAACAGTGATGAGGTAACGAGTAAGAGCAAAGTGACAAGTAAGCAGAGAGCCGAGTTAAGGCCTGAGAGGATCGACTGGTACTGATGAGGCTCAATGAGCACACTGGTGGGCTAGGTGACAAGGTGTTTGGCTATGAGAACGAAGAGCTCAAGCTTAGGGCTTTAGGGCTCTGAGTACATACTACTGGTACATAGGGGTAGAAAGGGATGGAAAGTGATGGAAAGGATGACTGAGCAAAGGATGAGCATCAGTCAGCATAGAAGGGTATGGAACTTGGTGGAACAAGTGATCAGGTGATACAGGGGCTACTGTTGAAGTAAGCAGAGTGATGAGATGAGATGGATAGATAAGCGGAGTGATGTGATGGGATAAGGTAAGGAAATTGTAACATTTACAGGTAGAGTTGCATGAGATATAGTTTTTACAACCAAACAAAAGTGCATACAGGTAGCCGATTTTTTGAGAGTATTTAATTTCTGCTGCAGTACACATTCTAATTTTGCATTTTCTTTCACATGTCTAGATAGTTATGCATTATAGTTTTATATGGTTAAACGAGGCAAACCTATGCTATTTTCTTATACAATCATGCTAAATAACCCCTCATTTTGGGTCTGCCGACTTTGGTGGACTCAAATTTGATATTATTGTAGAGGTTCGGCGTACAATATGCGCGAAATTCTCAGGTAACAATCAAAGTGTCAGAGTCTATAATTGCTTCAACTGATATCTATCAGTGCATTTCTTGGTGAGAGTATTGTCACTAATACTGTTTTATGACGATTGAGATCCGATGAACACGCTTTCTATTATAGTTAGAGTATGAGATCATGATTGATGGCTGTCAGTCCACGCTCACCCTCCATCTTTGTTTAANTTTTTTTAAATTCACTTCTCAGGCTGTATCTTATTTTAAGGCACCTCTAATAGATGTTATGTGAGACCGGTTGGACGTAAGACTGGGGGAAAATGTCTTCAAGTCTTTACCTTGATCTTTTTCAGAATTCAAGCTGGCTGTGCTCAAGCTATAGAAAAGAGAAAGAGCAGCGCTATCATTGATTTTCACGAGCTAAACTTACAGGGAAAATCAAGAAGCAGGGGGAGTATATGAAGAATAGCCCATGAACCACCATCGCTTTTCACAGTCCCGAGTACTCTCCGAAGTTCAAAATCATACCAGCTTAGCGGGATGGCATAAACTGAAAGACAAAGGCACGAAAGTCACATACGTACGCATGTGTCTTTTATACATATCTGCTGTCTACAACTTCATTTAGTGTGTATTATCAGCGTACTGCCTTCGCTACATATGCCGCAGCGGCGGAACGAAGATGTGGTGCAATCGGAGATATAGATAATAAATACGGGAGTGAATGACTTTAAATTAGCAAGCATTGCGACAAAGCTGACTGGTTTCTGCGTCTTGGCATATATCAGATTATAGACAAAGTATGGTTCGAGCTTAAAACTGAAGACCAAAGGAGAGCGCGGGAATGCAAATCATGCGACTGGGATGAGTATCGGAGACTTGAAAGATATTGCCGTCGGAAACGGTGCTTATAGAAGTTTCATTTGAACGGGCTAGAGTTTTGAAGGGAATGGCATAGTGAGCGCATCGCGCGGAGGAAGGAAAGACGGAGTTGACATAAGATAGCCTCGTGTAATTACTAAATGCATTTTTTGCGTATGCAGCAAAGGCCGTGCTTGTGGGAGTAAATGAATGTAAAGGCGCGAAAGCTAACAGAGTAGTACGTTGAATAAGAGCTTTTTAATCCGTACAATTGCAACAGTTTGAGATGGTTTGCTATGAAACAAGATGAATTACTCGAGCCATCACGGGAGACAGTACATAGGCGCTCAGCGCTCGCCCGCCGATGAGAGCTGAAGATGTGTCAGCGATTAAAAGTTGATGGATTTCTTAGAAGAAAACGAAAGATCACACGAGCTTTGGTTGAGTTGAGTACATTAATATTCTTCGTGATGTACACAGCGATCGACAGGGTGTATACTTTACGGAAGATAACTTTCATCCCTTTTGCGTCGCGCATCGAGCGCGTTTTTAGAATTTGAGTGCAGATGGAACACTAGTCTGGGCATTTGAGCACTACAGAGAAGAAGGTAGCTAAAATGCCGCAAACGCNAAAGGTAGTTACGAGTTGACGTCGATGTAGGAGTGCAAGCGGTCGCATCGATGGATAAGCTNAAAAAAATTGTTCAAGAAGGGTGGGAGCCGTTGATGGGGGAGGGACCGTGGAGATGAAGCGGCGTATGTCGCGTATGTCGAGACGCGCTGGAAGGTAAAGCAGATAAAAATGTAATGTGGATAGAGTGCGTTACGCGTGCTGATGGACGAGAGAGCAGCCCGAGGCGAGGAATAACTAGTACTCAGAGCCTGGGAGGACCCGCCCTGATTCGATTTCGAGACTAAATAGATTTGTTTGTTGACCTGAGTACGATGGGCTGCAACGTCCTGCAGGGCACGGCGGGGTGTTTGCAAATAGTAAATAGACTTGGACTAGAGAAGCGGTGCAGAGGACAGGGGTCACTCTGTTTTGCAGCGAGGATGGGGGACACGAGGAGACGATAGATTCGATAAGGGAGACTGAATACAAATAAGAGAGGGGAAAAGCCTTGATGGGGGAGATGGGTTAGCCGATCGCCGCGATGATGGCAGCTTGTATACCCAACAGCAGCGACGACGAGTACCAGTGTCTGTGTGATGTAAATACCGTCGAGAAACTAGAGTAGCAAAGCGGGGTTAGACGAGAGAAAGAGAGAGAAATAAAAATACATTAAATAAAAAATATGATTTGATGTGCAATCAACAGTTGGAACAAAATACTCCAAAAACGGAGCGTGGGAGTTCCAGTAAGGGACTGCAGGGTAAAAAGAAGAAGACCCTCAGACCCTTCCTTGATTCTGTCATTCACGCCCGCGTCCTGCCCTCTCCTGTCCTATTTACGATTGCTCGTACGCATTTCTGTCCTCGTTTCTCTTTATTCTCGCCTTGCATACTCACTTTATCTCTCTCTGTACATGCAGTCTTCGTCATCTCCGACGCTCACGACGTTGACGTGCGAAGACACGTGCACATTCACTGTCCTGTCCAGGGCGCGAGACGTCCTTGAATCCTAATACCCTCTTCTCGCCATGCCTCGACAGCCGACGCTCAAATCTCAACATGCAGCCTCCAGTCACCCCTACGCGGCATATCACGGCTCGTCCACCTCTCCGCCGACAGCAGCAGGTGCGGCTTCACCGGCGTCCACCCACTCCGGTGTACCTCCGCACATGCACCATCTCCCTCAGCCTCCACCTCCCGTGTACGCCCATCATCCTCAGCAGCAACACCAATACCAACAGAGTCCGCCAGTACAGAACGGGAACGCTAACGGCGGCGGTTCGACCCACCCGAGTCCATTAACGAGCCCCGACGTGCCTACGCAGCCTCTTTTAAAATCAAATGGTTCAAATGACGTCCATCATCATCAGCAGCAGCAGCAGCAGCAGCATGCGATACAGAGCGGAGCTCTGGGGAAGAATGATATGATGAATGGGAATAGGCAAGATGGCGTGCAAGCTGTAAACGCACAGGTTGCGAATGGACGCGACGCTGCGCCCTCTGCAACGACGATGGCGTCAAAAAAGAAGCACGTCTGCCTGACCTGCGATCGTGCGTTCACAACATCTGGACACCTCGCACGACATACGCGCGTTCACACTGGCGAAAGGAATCATAAGTGCCCATTTCCAGGTTGCGAGACCCGGTGCTCCCGTCAGGACAATCTCCAGCAACAGTTCGTACTTTTGACCTTTTTCTATGTATAACTTACAATAGTTATATTATTCCTATCGCAGTTATCGCATTCATCTTTCCCCAGGATCGCGTCGCTCGAGCTCTTCTGCGACGCGTGCAGCGATTCAGCGCGCTATGTCCACGCCTGCTGGTCCATCTAGTGCTGGGACTGCAGGTATCATGGCGCCACCTCCTCCTAATGCGCCTCCTGCCCTCGCGCACGCCAGCCTTCCCCCACCGCTCGCCCAATCACACTCGTCGTACCCTCAGAATTTAGTCATTACTGGTCCGCCACCTCCCCTTGTCCAAGCCTCTCCTACCCAGCCGCAGCAGTCGCCATATCCAGGGAACCAGGCACTGAGTCCAAAGACGGAGGTTCGCTCGCCTGCATACGCGCATCATTCACCGCCCTTAGCATATCCCACGAATACTTACCCTCCATCATCTACATCGACGAGTGCAACTTCTAGCGCAAATGGTCACGGGACACCAAACGTGAATGGGAGCGGAGTATTGAACGGCGCCAGTGCGTCGCATAGTCAACCGCAAAGTCCTGCTGCGCACAGTGGGTCTGCGTCTGCCGCTGGAAGCGCAGACGCGAGCCCCGTGATTAGTGGCCCTGCTCTGAGTCAAGCTCCAGGGCCCTATCCCCCTTCTTACTACGGACAGCATTCTCACTTTGGGTCTACGCAACCTTACTCACCCCACCCCTTACAACACCCTCCGCATGTCCCTCCACCACCTCTCCAGCAAGTTTCTAATTTACAGGGTCCCACTGCAACTTCTCCTGCCTACGCAAATGCTCCTCCCCTCTACTCAGGTCCATATGCTCCCGCGCCGCCGGGATCAGGGTACTATCAAGAGCATCATTATCCTCCGCAGGCTTACTCACACCCCCACCCACAGCTGCCCCACCCGTCGCATCCTTCCCTTCCCCATGGTCACTCCTCTCACCAGCAACAACACTACCAGCAACAGCCGTATGTGCAAGCTGTCCAGAAGCATCGCGTGAGCGTAGGCACGGTGCATCCATCAAGCTCAGCGCTGAGCCCGGCAAACTCTCGTGTCGATCTTCCGGCGGCCAGTCCGAAGATGGGAGGTGGCACAAGTTCAGGACCACGGCTTAATACAAGTATGAACGGAACCACAAGTGGTGGAACCGGTGCTCCATCACATAGCCGTATGCAGAGTCATGGTGGAGGATATCAACATTATTCTGTTGCCCCTAGCTCTGTTGGGACATCTTCTTTAAATTCAAGCTTACTTGCGCCTCCGTCGTCGGCTGCATCAAACGGAAGCGGGAACAGTGGGACACATCCTCATTATCTGCAGAACGGAACCGCTTATTCCCAATTTCAACTCCACTCCCCACCCCCGCCTCCGCCCCCCTCTTCTTCCACCTCCGGTAGCTCGGGCACTTCAGGAAGCTCGGCGGTATCATCACATACTTCGCATTCCTCATACTCACAAAGTGGGAATGGTGCACCCACCGGGAGACATTCCCCGCCGCCCGTGCTGGCACCTATCCATAAGAAACCGGCGTTCCGCGTGTCGCAGAGTTACCACCATACTAACCAACCTTTGCACACGTCGCATCACCCTGCGCACAACATGCATGCGTATCACCCTTCGCATCCGTCTCATCACAGCACGGCTGGAAGCTCGTATGCGGCGCAAGCGACAAAGGGTTACTCGGCATGATTCGCATGCGGACCTCGAACGCACCGGGAATTTCAATGATTAGGCAGTTTGCAGATGATGTGAGGGATACACATACACGCTATTCGTGCGGCAAGATTCGTAGAATGTGTTCTATGGCTATATTCATGGTTGATGTGGTGTTCTTTTCCTTTTCTGTCTCCTCTTTTCTGTTTTCCTTCTCGTATTCTCCTGCATGGAGCGAGCTACTCACATTATTCCATATCCTCAATGTCTTTTCTCCGAATTCATTTTTTCTTACATCGTCACTTCCTTCCAATCACCACAACCCAACAAATCTATGGCCTTCGTCTTCACTACTATAAAATTCTTCTATCATAACCTCTATGCCCTTGTTCTTTTTCCGTACGCAATCCCTGCAATTGTCTATACTGATTCTTTGCCTATCCATAACTCCTCTCCCCTTGATCTGTCTCGTCTTTTCTGTATTATGTTATCTCCCTCTCCACTTCTCTTAGCTGTTCTTTCTATCTCGCCTATCAGCTTCCCCGAATTCTATGAAAAGTCGAATGTCGACACGTGTGTATTTCTATTTCAACATTTATTAATTTTGGAATGGAAAAATATCCAAGGCTCGTTCAAGGAAAAACGGTAAGTGATACGAAGAGGTTATCAGCACCGTTTCATCTAGCAATTCGAGCCCGTCGTCTCGCATCAATCGATCGCTGCCAGCGCTGGTAACTTCACTGACCTCTCACCGCGGCACGGTTCATGGAGGACTCAGCAAATCTCAGAAAATAAGCCACATCTGATTAGCAGGCAGCTGGTCCCACTTAACGGCTTTATGGACTCGAGCAAATCTTAAGTGCCAGTAGTGACAAAATTACAGACCGAAATGTCCATCTCATTGTTGAAAGTTTACATTCATTTCTTACAGTGTTTTTGGAAAGCCTTGTCAGAGTGCAGTGCACACAAGAACNAAAAAAAGATGTGAAAGACAGAAGATGAAATTTGATATGATCTTTTTATGATAAGGGATGAAATGAAATGTGCTTCATTTCTAAGGAATATAGCATTGGGTAGATTTGTGTGAAAGGGAATCATCTATGTAATATTTTGAGATTTCATCATACAGTAGAACTGTTATGATATAGACATTTTTTCACTTAATTTCATTTTTATGTCTCTCTTACATAATCATTACATAACCAAAGGATTAGTCATTGCTTAGGTAGTCATTAGTCAATAGTACCATTAGGTAATCATCACTAAGCAGAAGGTTCTAGAAGGGATTGCACCATATCACATCATTATGGCACCATCATTCCTTGTCCCTCTGGTTAGTAAGATAGCTATAAGATTAGACCAGCTCTAAAGTAGCCCACCTGTATAAACACCTGGCAATGCAGACCTAGAGACCTCAGTTGAGTTCTCTCAGGATATCCACTACCCACTGTGCAATCACTCCTAAGTCACCTTGACCTCTACCATTGTTGTCTTTTACTTGTTAGAACCTGTGCACCTTTGTTGTGTGTAGTGTTGCCCTAACAGGGTCTCTGACACATCCAATCTTACTAACTGTCCCTCATCAGAGCAATAATGAGGGCTATTGTGCCATCATATCAAGTATCACAGGTAGAGCATGCAGTGTCATGTCATGAAGCATCACTTATCAGTCATGTCATGTACCTAATATGTCATGTACCTGATGTCATGTCACATGATGAAGCTGATCTGTTGTGTTGCATTGTGTACCTGATGTTGCATCATGAAGTGTATTTGATGTCACATTGCAAAGCTGTCTGGAGTCATGTTGTAAAGTGGAATTGGTGGCCAGCAGTGTAGCCACTGGTACAGTGTGTCCTGAGTATAGGGTGATTACATAATATATATTCTTTTTGTCATTGTAGCCCAAATGCATAAAATTATGTATATTTCTAACTAAGAAAAAAACTCCCTAATGTCTGCCTATTCTAAAGAATTGTTAATTTCCTTTGTCAGTTCTCATCTTAATTTTGGAAGAAGCACATGAGCCTGTGCAAACTCAGCCCCAGGCTGGCTCAGAATGATCCATTCAAGTCTTAGAGGAACCAGAACCCAAACTAAAGCCTATGATGAGCAATTTGGAGGCATGTCAGGCAATTCTAACTCAGGTATGCACTCACCATTTTCTTCCTTTGCATCATATTCCACTTGCTGAATAATATCTTCATCTGACCATTTGTTAGAAGTCATTTGTCGATCATGCCAATCTTTTGATTTTCTTTCCTTTTTAGTCTTATTGCTGATCCATTTTCCTTTTTTTATTGATCTCCATTCCTCCCCACTCCCCATCATTAATAATGACTCACATGGACACATGATCATCCCCATATGGTAGTACCTTCCCACATCTGATTACACTATAAGTAGCTGAGCCAGACATCTGTTGTTCCCTGTTCTTCTCTTCTACTTACCTTTGTGTCATCTTAGGTACTATTGTATTTGTTACTTATTGATCAATCTACTTACCTTCATGTCGTCTTAGTGTTAAGCATGTCTTGAGCATAGTATCTCTGAGCCTCCTCTCAGTTGCTAGATCCTCTTGACCGCTAGTCAGCACCTATCCGACCATAAGGAGGCCCGCCTGAGTTATTCCCAGCTGCTGCCTAACACCATTCAGCTTTGGTTACATTTTCTCCAGCAATATCAAGGAGCTCTTCCACTGTATGCACACTTTTTGCTGTGGTAGTTCCAATGGAAAGCTTCTCAAGGGCATTCTGGAGGTCTGCAACAGCTTTTGTGAGTCCAGTATCATCATTAAAGGATGGTTCAATTGGAATAGACTTCTTGCTATAGTTGAGAATATTTTCATGCTGCCAGTAATTTTCAATTGTTTTGCTTGTGACATAGGCCCAAGCTTGTGTTGCCAGATTCATTTCTTCCAACTGATCAATTTGACAAATGTTCTCTACACCTTCCTCATCACAATCAAGAACTCCCAATACATAAAGGTGCTGATAGTGAGCTTTAAATGCATGGATTATCCCAGTATCCATTGGTTGGATATGAGATGTCATGTTTGGATTGAGGAAGACAACCTTCACATTCTTAAGCTCATTTTCATTAAAAATATGAGATGGTGCATTGTAAGACAGACATGCCAGCCTTGTGCACACATGTCTCTATCAAAGTCTTCAAGAAAGTTATGAAAATATCAGTCTTGATCTATCTTCTGAAGAATAAATTTAAAGCTGTCATTTTGAAAACTGATCCAGTCATCTAAGCCTTCTTGTTCCAAAAATAATAGAACCCAATATCTCTCCCTTCTTTATTGTTGAAGCAATGAGGTTTGCATGCATGCCCAATGAACAGAGGCTGATGGATGTCAGTGCCATCTGCATTTGCAGTAAATCCAAGTGTGAACCTAGTCTTGTCACCTTTCCCTCCCAAAATCTCCTTTGTTGCAAGAGTTTTGTCTGGTGGCATGCAATAGTATAATACTGTCTCATCAAACCTATATATGTCACAGGAGCTTAAAAGATGACAGTAAACCTTTCAACCAATCATGAGCAGCAGCAACGGCTTCAGCAGACACAGATGCTGCTTCACAATGTATTTGATACTTGTGAATTCCATAGTGTAACTTGAAAGCATCAACCCAACCATAGGAAAGATTGAGTCTGTCTGCATTTAGAATGCAAAATTCTTTGGCAAATTTCTCAGCCTTTGCTCTGAGTATGGCTCCATTAATTTTGATTTGGTTTTGCTTTGTATTTATCCACAAAATGAGAGCATTCTCAAATTTTGGGAACTTGACATGTTGAAGACACTTGTAGGACAACTAGTTGGGCTCTGAATCCTGAATCTGTCTGAACTGATCCCACTTTTTGATTTTTGAGAATACTATGAACTGATGATTGATGCAGCTTCAGAAAATGGTTTTGAAAGTGTTCTGAAATCCTAGCCTTTGTGAAGCCCTTCCCAGGTCCCTTGGCAAAATCCAAGATCTCAATTTAATCAGCATTTGTCAAGTTGAGTCTCTGCTTGTGTGTTACAGCAGATGTTATTGTACATTGTGTGACTGAGCTTCTCCTTCTTTGCCTTCCCATGTGAAGGAGCATGTATCAGAACCACAAGAACTGCTGGCATCATTATGACAGGAGTGCTAAGATCAATTGGACTAGGTGAGCAAGAATGTGTCCAAATAACTTCATGGGCATCTTTGAGTGTCTTATCAGCATTTTGAGCACAGCCAAGCTCTTCAGACATGTTGGAGTAGGTATGGTCAACTGTCTAAGTGTGGGCAGTGCCACTTTTTGTCTATTTAACAAGATTTTGAGCCACAAAACCACAGTGTGGCCACTGGCCACTGATTCTTATGTCATGATTACCTAATTGATTTTACCTCTCATTAAGCATTATCCCAACAAAAATTAACAAAGTGTTTACTACTTGATGCTTATCATGCATAATGCTTAATGGACCCTTATTTTTGTATCTACCAAGGTGGCAGATCCAAATTTTGATGCTTATTACAGAGATTATGTTTATATAGAGGATGCTTAACAAGAGGTTCTTGTTAGGGCAACACTATACACAACAAAGGTGCACAGGTTCTAACAAGTAAAAGACAACAAGGATAGGGGTCAAGATGACTGAGGAGTAATCACACAGTGAATAGTGGATATCCTGAGAGAACTCAACTGAGGTCTCTAGGTCTGCATTGCCAGGTGTTTATACAGGTGGGTCTGTTATGATATAGACGTTTTTTCATTTAATTTCATTTTTATGGAACTCTTACATAATCATTATATAATCAGAAGATTAGTCATTGCTTAGGTAGTTATTAGTCAGCAGGGTGCATTATGTAATCATTACTAAGCAGAAGGTTCTAGAAGGGATCACACCATATTGCATCGTTATGGCATCATCATTCCTCATCACTCTGGTTAGTAGGATAGCTATAGATTAGACCAGCCCTAAAGTAGCACTGCTTGGTCTGTGCACCAAGTACATTCATGTATAAATACCAGGCAATACAACCCTAGAGACCTCAGTTGAGTTCTCTCAGGATATCCACTACTCACTGTGTGATTACTCCTAAGTCATCTTGACCTCTCCCTTGTTGTCTTCTGCTTGTTAGAACCTGTGCACTTTTGTTGTGTGTAGTGTTGCCCTAACAGACCCAGTATTTAGAGAGTTAGTTAGTAGTAAGAGGAGAGAGGGCCAGTTCCCAGTTCCCAGTTCTTAGTCTAGTCACTCACTTCCTGTACCATTGTGCTATACACCTTGCTATTTGTCAGCATCTTCAGCACAGGCACAAAGTGGGTTGGTGCACTCAAGGCCTGTTAGCAGTGTTTCTAGCAGTTTGATCTGTTCTCCTACATTTGAGACACACTAGTGACCTTTGGCTGGCATGCACAGGACAACTGGAGACAGTTTCCTGATGTGCTAGCCATTGATCTCATTCAATGCATAACACTGGGGTGACACAAAGGTAAGTAGATTGATCAATCAAGTAACAAATATAATAGTACATAGGGCAACATGAAGGTAAGTAGAAGAGAAGAACAGGGCACAACAGATGTCCTGCTCAGCTACTTATAGTGAAATCAGATGTGTGAAGATACTACCATATGGGGATGATCATGTGTCCATGTGAGTCATTATTAATGATGGGGAGTGGGGAGGAATGGAGATCAATACAAAAAAGGAAAATGGATTGGTGGTAAGACTNAAAAAGGAAAGAAAATCAAAAGATCGGCATGATCAACAAATGACTTCTAACAGCTAGTCAGTGCTTACTCAACTATAAGGAGGCTCACCTGAGTAATTCCCAGCCACTGCCTAACAACTTCCCCATGACCATAAGGTGTTACAATTTCCTTACTTCATCCCATCACATCACTCCACTTATCTATCCATCTCATCTCATCACCTGCTTATAGTAACCCCTGTATCACCTGACCACTAGTTCCACCAAGTTCCATACCCTTCTATGCTGATTGATGCTCATCCTTTGCTCAGTCATCCTTTCCATCATTTTCCATCTCCTTCTACCCCTATGTACTAGTAGTATATTACTCAGAGCCCTAAGCCCCAAGCTTGAGCTCTTCATTCTCATAGCCAAACACCTTGTCACCTAGCCCACCAGTGTGCTCCTTAACCTTACCAGTACCAGTTGATCCTCTCAGGCCCTAAACTGGCTCTCTGCTTACTCGTTACTTTGCTCTTACTCATCACTCATCACTGTTACAGCCTTTGGCTCAACATAAGGGGGCCTGACTGAGTTACTCCTAGTTGCCACCTAACATAGGACTAATAGGGCATGGCAGCATCTGAAGCCACCTCAACTTAGTTGCTTTATTATTACTAATGCACAGTCAACAAAGTATTAGGAATGCAAATTACTGAATGCATCTCTAATATGGTATGGAACCATGCAATGTGCTCTTTGCAAGTAACATAATTCAGAAATACCTTCAGCCTATAAATACAGGCCTGAGCTTGAGCTTGAAGGTGAACTCAATAATTATCCTCCAAAGACCCAAATACTCTTGTAAAACTTTTTGCAACAATGGTTACAGTCAATGTTGGTTTCAAAAACTCTGCAAGGGATGACAGTTGTGTGCTTCTGAATGGCAACTGTCAGCATTGTGCAGTATGTTTCAAGTGCTCTGTGAGGTGAGGGCAAGTGCAGATGGCAAGGGTGGTCAGGCAAGGGTGGTCAGGCAACAGTGTACTGGCAAGCACCAAAGTTGAAGGGTTAGCAATGACAATGGGGTGGAGACTGCACCAGCCTGGACAAATGGTGGGGAGTACTTTGTCAACAACATATGAACAGAGAACAAAAGGACAGCACAATAAAGGTGAAGGGTGGGACCAAGTCCCACTCACCCTTCCCACATTTACCATCTGTGGGAGTGAGAAGGGAAAAGTACAAGATGGTTGATGTTGNAAAAAAAAGATGTACTTACTAATTTTCTTAAGTTTAGCGCTGGTTATTGGGGACTTGGATGGAGAATGTAAATGTCCTTTTCCTGATGATATGTGTGTTTGTCAATCATAACTCTGTATCAAGGAATGCATATAACCATAATTAATGCTAATGGGGATATACCCCTCACTCACATGTTTAGAAATTCATTTGCTAAGTGAGCAGAATCACTCAGAATAGTATTATTTTCTGACTAAGCTTCTTGCTCACTAACAAATCATATTACTATCTGACTAAGTCTACTGCTTTTTAATTAATGAGCAACAATTCATTAAGCAAACCTATTGCATTCTGACAAATAAGTAATTACTATCATATCTAGCTGAGCAGGCTTGCTGACAAAAATAAATATGATTTAGGATATAACTATTCATTAATTGCTTTTGGTGTTCTGCTTTTTCAAGACATTCTATAGAGAAATGGAATGCAATGTCATCATGTGATTCCCCTTTATATCTTATATGCTCCTGAAAAGATTTATTCTCATTGGTCTTTCCAACTAATTGGAAATTTATAATTTTGTCAGTAAATGATGCTTGGAGTTTCATAGAAGTATCTCACAAATGAGGTAGGGAACTTTATCATCAGTGGAGGCACATTGAACAAACCAGTCTTCCTTTAAAACTATAACATTTTTATTATATCATTAATTTATGTATATCTTGGAGATTGTAGATTGTCTACTCATGAACTTGAAGTCTTAGGGTTAGGGTTAGGGAGGAGCAAATCCGAGCGAAGCGAGGATTTGCGACTTAGAGTAGTAGCTGGGGCGACTGCAGGCAATTGTGGGACTGATGTTCTTAATCCCTTCCACAATTTCGCCTTTATGCTCTTCAGGCCTGCTTAGTCATAGTAATGAGCTTTAATCAGCAAAAGAGCACTTTTAGCTCTTCTGACGCGCTCGTCCAATGAATGACATCCAAATGGAAAGACCTGTGGGAAAATTCCCACGTTGGTGGGAACTTTCTCACAAGTGTGGGATAATTGGCTTCTCAACCAATCATACATCACCTAATTAATTGCCTATTTGATCCGGTGATCCGGACACACCCGACATTGATCCGATCAATTCCGATTGATCCGATGAGCTGACAAATGATTACATAATATCAGTGATCACCCTTTCACGTGGTCATAGGTCACGTGACCCCGACTGTGTCTTAGTTCGGGTTGTCTAACCCTAAATTACCT
>SGPK01000504.1:0-16974 GCA_004802695.1 Phellinidium pouzarii
GCTATACCACGCTGCTACTGTACATGCCTTAGCGAAACTTCGAATGCATACAGATGCGACAGTGGCTCACCTCTCGGCCTCCACAAAGCGCTTTGGAGCCGCTTTGCGTAAATTCCATAAAGTGACGTGTTCCGCATATGCTACTACGGAACTCTCGCAGGAATCTCAGAAGCGCATTCGGAAAGAAGCTGGAAAGAAGCTTACGATACACCAAAATAAAGATCCTATTCAAAAAGCTGTCAAGAAGGACTTCAGCTTCACATACAAAATACATATGTTAGGGCATTATTCCTTTCAGATATTATCATTCGGTACGACAGACTCATATTCGACAGGCATTGTACGTATTACGCTTATCTTCATTTTCATCAGACGAAGTCATTACTTTTTCAGGGTGAAACTGAACACCATAAGTCTAAGATGAACTTCCTCAGAACGAATAAAGTGAAATAAGTCAAGCAGCTTACTAACGTCGAACGCTGTTAGGGCAACACTACACACTATAAAAGCGCACAGGTTCTAACAAGCAAAAGACAACAAGAGGAGGGATCAAGATGACTAAGGAGGGGTCACACTGTGAATAGTGGATATCCTGAGAGAACTCAACTGAGGTCTCTAGGTCTGTATTGCCAGGTATTTATACACAAACATTCTTGGCGCACGGACCAAGCAGTGCTACTTTAGGGGTGGTCTATCCTATAGCTATCCTACCAACTGGAGCGATGAGGAATGATGATGTAATCCCTTCCAGAACCTTCCGCTTAGTAATGATTACCTAATGATTACCTAATGATTACCTAATGATTACCTAATCCCATACTGACTAATGATTACCTAAGCAATGACTAATCCCTTATTATGTAATGATTATGTAATGATTATGTAAGAGTGCCATGAAAGCGAAATTAAAATGAAAAAATGTCTATATCATAACATCACTAGCCAACATGTCCACCCCAACCTCCACAGGAGAGGCCCGCCTCAGCAAACCCAACAACTTTGATGGCGACAAAAGCTATGCCCGCCGCTTCCTATCCAGTTGCCAGGCCTACCTCTCACTCAACGAACAGATCTACAACACGGACAAAAGCAAAATCATCTTCGTCTTCTCCTTTATGCAAGAGAAAGCTGCGGGAGACTGGGCCACCAACCGCACCACCGTTGCCCTTGCCCCAAACCCCACTACCAACACACCTACTGGGTTTGGTACTTGGGTCGACTTCCTCAATGATTTCAGGAACACATTCATCACCACAGATGACAGTGCCGACGCCAGACACCAACTCCTGAATATCAAGCAGACAGGCACAGCCGATGACTACAACACTCAGTTCAGATCCCTGGTCACCCGCTCCAATATATCAGACAAAAATGCACTATCCGAAATGTACCAGCAAGGTCTTACCCGTGGCCTCATACAACGCATCTATGCGAGAGACAAACTTCCCGACACCATGGAGGAATGGTACCAAGCAGCATCTTGGGCTGACAATCTTTACCGCCGACTCCAGGCACTCAATGCCACCAGCACCACCACAACATCCTCCACGCCACGTTCTACCCGCTTCAAAAACCTTTTTTCCACCACCACTTCCTCTTCCCCCACACCTACCAACTCACCCAACCACCCCAAGAAGCTGACACCAGAAGAACGTGAGAAATGCATGAAGGAAGGACGTTGCCTAGCCTGTCGAGAAGTCGGACATAATGCTCGGGACTGCACCAAATACAAAGCCCGCACACCAACCACCATCCGCCAAGTCGCTCCTGACCCAGTACCTACAACTCCAGCACCTGTAGCAGCTGAACCAGCAAAACCCACCTCAAAGGCTGAAATCATCGCCCACATCCGCTCCCTGCTGCAGAATGCAGGCAATAATATTGCGGAAGAAGTCCTGATGGAGCTAGACAATACGGATTTTTGAAACGGAGGATCAGAAAGGCGCTGAGCCCTCCCATTACCATATCACCTGTACTTGTATCTGATTCGTCGAAACCTACAATGTGAATTCCTGTTCAAGTTAAAGTTTATGGTCAAACCGTCTTAAGCAATGCCCTCATCGACTCTGGAGCGGAAGGAAAATTCATCGACTCAAAATTTGTTGCTAAACACCGTATCCCAGTTCAAAAACTTGTCAAACCCATCCCAGTCCACAATGTTGATGGCACCCCTAACCAAAACGGCACCATCACACATTACACACTTCGCCCCCTCTTATTCGGAAACAAGCTCACCATGGCATTCCTCCTGGTCACTTCACTCGGAAAGGAAGACATCATCCTGGGTCTACCTTGGCTTAAACAGCACAACCCCTTAATCAATTGGAAAGAAGGTACAATTTCTAYYAGGCGAACCACTACTGCAACCTCCTTGGCCCAACGTACTACCAAAACCAGTAAACCACTCAAGGATCTCATTCCGGCCAATTACCACAACTTCATCCATTTATTCAAAAAGAAGGCAGCAGAACGATTTCCTATCGAATGACCATATGACCATGCTATTGATCTTAAACCGGATTTCATACCCCGCGATTGCAAGCTTTATTCCATGACACCACAAGAAGAAGTCGCACTAGATGAATTCCTTGCTTAAAATCTACGCAAAGGATACATTCGTCCGTCCAAATCACCCATGGCATCACCATTCTTCTTTGTCGATAAAAAAGATGGTACTCTCCGACCCTGCCAGGATTATCGTGCACTCAACGAAGGAACCATCAAAAACGCATACCCCCTCCCACTCATTGGCGATCTCATGGACAAGCTCAGAAATGCCAAGTACTTCACAAAATTGGACCTACGATCTGGGTATAACAACATTCATATCAAAGAAGGTGACCAACACAAAGCTGCATTCAAAACCATCCATGGTCTTTTCGAACCCACAGTCATGTTCTTCGGCCTCTGCAATTCCCCAGCCACTTTCCAGATGTTCATGAATGACATCTTTCGAGTTATCATCACAGAAGAAGCCATCCTCATTTACATGGATGACATCCTCATCTTCTCTGATAACCTGGAAGATCTTCGTCGCAAAACCAACCGAGTCCTCAATGTTCTACAAGAAAATGATTTGTTTCTAAAACCAGAAAAATGTATTTTCGAAGTTCAGGAAGTTGAATTCCTGGGCATGATCATACGCCCCAACAACATTCACATGGACCCCGTCAAACTCGCTGGCATTCAACAATGGCCTGAACCCCACACTGTCAAACAACTCCGTAGCTTCCTTGGATTCTGCAACTTCTACCACCGTTTCATCCCCAACTACTCCAGCATCGCCTACCCCCTTAATGAACTCACCCGCACCAATGAACCCTGGAAATGGAACAAACTTCGGACCAATGCATTCACTACCCTCAAAGACCTCTTCTCTTCACAACCAGTGTTATGATATAGACATTTTTTCATTTTAATTTCGCTTTCATGACACTCTTACATAATCATTATATAATAAGGGGATTAGTCATTGCTTAGGTAATCATTAGTCAGTAGGGGATTAGGTAATCATTAGGTAATCATTACTAAGCGGAAGGTTCTAGAAGGGATTACATCATCATTCCCCATCACTCTGGTTAGTAGGATAGCCATAGATTAGACCACCCCTAAAGTAGCACTGCTTGGTCTGTGCGCCAAGAATGTTTGTGTATAAATACCTGGCAATATAGACCTAGAGACCTCAGTTGAGTTCTCTCAGGATATCCACTATTCACAGTGTGACCCCTCCTTAGTCATCTTAAGCTCTACCCTTGTTGTCTTTTACTTGTTAGAACCTGTGTGCTTATATAGTGTGTAGTGTTGCCCTAACAGAAAACTTGTCAAACCCATCCCAGTCCACAATGTTGATGGCACCCCTAACCAAAACGGCACCATCACACACTACACACTTCGCCCCCTCTTATTTGGAAATAAACTCACTCTGGCATTTCTTCTGGTCACCTCACTCGGAAAAGAAGACATCATCCTGGGTCTACCTTGGCTTAAACAGCGTAATCCCATAATCAATTGGAAAGAAGGAACGATCTCTATCAGGCAAACCACTACTGCAACCTCCTTGGCCCAACGTACTACCAAAACCAGTAAACCACTCAAGGATCTCATTCCGGCCAATTACCACAACTTCATCCATTTATTCGAGAAGAAGGCAGCAGAACGATTTCCTATCAAACGACCATATGACCATGCTATTGATCTTAAACCGTATTTCATACCCCACGACTGCAAGCTTTATTCCATGACACCACAAGAAGAAGTTGCACTAGATGAATTCCTCACTGAAAATCTATGCAAAGGATACATTTGTCCGTCCAAATCACCCATGGCATCACCATTCTTCTTTGTCGATAAAAAAGACGGTACTCTCCGACCCTGCCAGGATTATTGTGCACTCAATGAAGGAACCATCAAAAATGCATACCCCCTCCCACTCATTGGCGATCTCATGGACAAGCTCAGAAACACCAAGTACTTCACAAAATTGGACCTACGATCTGGGTATAACAACATTCGTATCAAAGAAGGTGACCAACACAAAGCTGCATTCAAAACCATCCGTGGTCTTTTCGAACCCACGGTCATGTTCTTCGGCCTCTGCAATTCCCCAGCCACTTTCCAGATGTTCATGAATGACATCTTTCGAGTTATCATCACAGAAGAAGCCATCCTCATTTACATGGACGACATCCTCATCTTCTCTGATAACCTGGAAGATCTTCGTCGCAAAACCAACCGTGTCCTCAATGTTCTACAAGAAAATGATTTGTTTCTAAAACCAGAAAAATGTATTTTCGAAGTTCAGGAAGTCGAATTCCTGGGCATGATCATACGCCCCAACAACATTCACATGGACCCCGTCAAACTCACTGGCATTCAACAATGGCCTGAACCCCACACTGTCAAACAACTCCGTAGCTTCCTTGGATTCTGCAACTTCTACCACCGTTTCATCCCTAACTACTCCAGCATCGCCTACCCCCTTAATGAACTCACCCGCACCAATGAACCCTGGAAATGGAATGAACTTCGGACCAATGCATTCACTACCCTCAAAGACCTCTTCTCTTCACAACCAGCCCTACTCATCCCCAACAAGAATAAACCATTTATCCTCGAAACCGATGCATCCAAGGTCGCCTCAGGAGCTGTCCTATACCAAGCCAATTCCAATGGTGACCTCCAACCATGTGGATTCATATCTGAAGCATTTGGACCTGCACAACAACGATACAGAGTCTATGATCGAGAACTACTTGGCATTATCTGAGGGCTTACAGCATGGCGACACTATCTCTTAGGCGCTCCCCACACCATGATCATCTGGTGTGACCACAAGAACCTATCCTACTTCCAGGCAGCCCATCGCCTCACTCCTTGCCAATCTCGCTGGAACCTTTTCCTATCCCAATTTGACATCTCTATCACCCATAAACCGGGCAAAGACATCCCTGGTGCCGACTCTCTATCTCGACGATCTGATTATGGCACTGAACCCGATGAAGAACGAACTCTCCTCCCTGACGCCCTATTCATTGGCAAAATTGACATTGACCTCCACAACCGCATTAAAGATGCCCAAACCACTGATCAACTTGCCAATACCATCCTCCGTGCTAAAACTCTTAATATCCCTTCCCCCTTCAAATTCTCCCTTGATGACTGGACAATTGACTCCAACCTTCTCCTCTTTCGCAAACACATTTATATTCCTGATAACAAAGACCTTAAACAACAAATCCTTCATCTTTTCCATGACCTCCCTTCTTTCGGTCACCCTGGCATATTCAAAACCACTTCCCTTATTCGTCAACACTACTGATGGCCTGGCCTTACCATTTTTGTCAAAAACTTTATCAATGGCTGCACCGCTTGTCAACAAATGAAAATTAATACCCATCCCACTACTCCCCCTCTCACTCCTATCCCTGCTGATCCATCCGCATTACCCTTTCAATCTGTTTCTATTGATTTCATCACCGATTTACCTCTTTCTAACTCTTTTGACTCCCTTATGGTCATTGTAGACCATGACTCATCCAAAGGCATCGTCTTATGCCCCTGCAACAAAACCATTGATGCCCTCGGCACTGCACTCCTCTATCACCAGAATGTCTACTGCCGCTTTGGACTCCCTAAACGTATCATCTCTGACCGAGGCCCTCAATTTGCATCACATGTTTTCCAAACCCTCTGCTCTCGCCTAGGCATCAAATCCAAACTCTCCACTGCCTATCACCCACAAACTGATGGACAAACAGAACGAGCCAACCAAGAAATCGAGGCTTATCTGCGCATTTATTGCGGTACTGCACCAAATACTTGGGCCGAATCCATCCCTGACCTCGAATTTTCTCACAACCTCCAAACCCACTCCGTCACTAAAACCTCCCCATTCAATATCATCCTCGGCTATAACCCTATCCCCATTCCACCTGCCATTGAACCCACAAACCTTCCGTCCCTATCCGAACAACTCTGCCTTCTCACCACTATCTGAAAAGAAGCACTAGCTGCACACGACCTTGCCCGACTCCACATGGCTCGCCACACTTCTTGCAACTTTACCCCATTCAAACTAGGCGACAAAGTCTGGCTAGAAGCCACCCATCTTCATTTCCCCAACCGATCCCGCAAACTATCCCCTAAATGGGAAGGACCATTCACCATCAAACAAGTTCTTTCCCCTCTCAACTACCACCTTACCCTCCCAAAAGCTTGGTGAATTCATCCAGTCTTCCATGCTTCCCTTCTTACCCCATTTGCTGAAACCGACTCTCATGGCCCATCATTCACTCAACCGCCGCCAGACCTTATCGATGGCCATGAAGAATTCGAAATTGAAGCCATTGTCTCCCACAGTGGGAATGGGAAGCGGCGCAAATATCTCATCAAATGGAAAGGCTACCCATCATCGGCAAATGAATGGCTCAAAGAAGCCGACTTCGAAAATGCCCCTGAAATCCTCAACAACTATAAAACCCTGCACTTCCTCTAATCATTCCCTCACTCCCCCCACATTCTACACCGCAATAACCTAGCTTCCCCCTCTTACTACACTATGCCTGTCCAACGACTTAACCCTCGCACCACCCGTTCTCACTCCCCCTACCCTCAACACCATATTGCCAACATTCGTCACCTGCGCGACATACTTAACAACCCACTACTCCGACCCGCCATTGACGAAATCATCAACCAGCCCGAAAACCACAATATCCAAATACCCCTATATATCCATGACGTTCTCCAGTTGGATATCAACTCAATCCGCCAACAAAGGCGGATCCTAGCAAACATCATTGACACCCACACTGCCAGCCTACACGCCTTCCAGTCCATGATGACCCAGAGTCACCAATCTGAACGCCTTCACAATGAGCAAAGCCTCTTCTTTCTCAATGCTGCACTGCACCATGGAGCGGCTGACACTCTAGCTCGATTCTTTGAGGATGTTGACACTGATATCAGCTCAACTGGCTCCCCCCCACCTTTGGCTGTTGCTAACCCAGACTCCCGTCTCTCCGGTTCACCAGAAAATCCAATCACCATTGTCGACGACACTGAAGACCAGTTCATTGAGGTATCAGAAACTGCCATCCAGACCTCCCCAACTTTGTCACAGTCGTCCACCCATGGACACGGGTCTGCTGATCGGAATACTCAGGTACTCCCTTTTGGATGACACACCATTCGGGTTTCCCCTAGACCGGTAATATGCATCCTTTGCGGTGACATTGGGCACAACCAATTTACTTGCCCCTACCCATCCAACTGAAACATGTCGGAATCTGGTCCGAAATCGACCTAAAACTATACTTGTCCGCAATGACAATAAACTACCAGTGCGTTTTCTTACTATCTTTTCATAACACCCATTATTCCCATCTGTCCTTCTGCACCAGTAAATGGTTGCCCCCTTTTTCTTTTTCCTTTTGTTTTATTTTTTCTTAACAATTGCAGAGAATTGTTGATCCTTGAAAGGGAGGCAATGTTACAATTTCCTTACCTTATCCCATCACATCACCCCGCTTATCTATCCATCTCATCTCATCACTCCGCTTACTTCAACAGTAGCCCCTGTATCACCTGATCACTTGTTCCACCAAGTTCCATACCTTTCTATGCTGACTGATGCTCATCCTTCGCTCAGTCATCCTTTCCATCACTTTCCATCACTTTCCACCCCTATGTACTAGTAGTATATAAGGCATGTACTCAGAGCCCTAAGCCCTAAGCTTGAGCTCTTCGTTCTCATAGCCAAACACCTTGTCACCTAGTCCACCAGTGTGCTCACTGAGCCTCATCAGTACCAGTCAATCCTCTCAGGCCCTAACTCGGCTCTCTGCTTACTCATCACTTTGTTCTTACTCGTCACCTCGTCACTGTTACAGCCTTTGGCTTAACAGAAAGTGATGGAAAGGATGACTGAGCAAAGGATGAGCATCAGTCAGCATAGAAGGGTATGGAACTTGGTGGAACAAGTGATCAGGTGATACAGGGGCTACTGTTGAAGTAAGCGGAGTGATGAGATGAGATGGATAGATAAGCGGGGTGATGTGATGGGATAAGGTAAGGAAATTGTAACAAGCAGGGAAGCTTGTGCCAAACCCAGTACCTTCTGAACCATGGCAACACATATCAGTGGATTTTGTTACTGGACTACCTGAAGCACAAGGGTTTAATGCAATATTAGTAGTTTGCGATCGGTTCTCTAAACAAATCCATGTGATAAACACTCGAGATGAGACATCTGCTCTGGGGTTGGCCACCTTGTTCAGAGACAATGTGTGGAAACTCCATGGACTACCTTTGTCAGTTATCTCAGACCGTGGACCTCAGTTTGCATCGGGATTTACTAAGGAATTGAATAAGCTGCTGGGGATAAAAACCAGCTTGTCAACAGCTTTTCACCCTCAAACTGATGGTCAGACGGAAAGAATTAATCAGGAAATTGTGCAATATTTACGATTATTCATTGATTACCGGCAAGAGAATTGGCCTTCTTGGACACCAATGGCAGAATTTGCATATAACAATAAGATCCAATCTGCAACCAAGAACTCCCCATTCTTTGTAGTGTATGGAAGGAACCCAAGGATGGGATTTGAGCCGATATGAGGGTCAAGGGTAGAATCAGCAGAGGACTTTGTACTTCAAATGAAAAAGGTGCATGAGGAAACAAATGCAGCATTGGAAAAGGCAAGGGAAGAAATGAAAAAATATGCAGACAGAATCAGAAGAGAAGCACCCAAATACAAAGTAGGCAATAAGGTCTGGTTAGAAACTAGTAATCTAAAAATAGACCATCCCACCCGGAAGCTTGCTGAAAAACGTATTGGGCCTTACCCCATCACCCATATCATTTCACCTAATGCTGTTCAACTGCGCTTGCCCCCATCAATTAAAATACACCCAGTAGTCAATGTCTCTCGTGTTCGACCTCATGTTGAAAGCTCAATCCCTGGACAAAGGGCAGAACCAACCCCACCTGTTCAGGTTGGAGAAGAGGAAGAGTGGGAAGTAGAGGAAATACTTGACTCGTGTATCTACCAAGGGAAACTACAGTTTTTGGTAAAATGGAAGGGATACACTGATGAAAGTAACACCTGGGAAGCGGAAAAGAATTGTACCAATTCACCAGAACTGGTTNAAAAAAATTCTACAAGTCCCACCCAGCGGCACCCAGGAGAATACGTGCTTTAGACTTTCATTCCCTAACTTTCAAACCCTACCAAAACTTCACTGAGTCATCATCAGTCCTTGGTAATCGCCTGGAAGTCGATTCCTAAGGAGGGGGTAGTTGTTATGATATAGACATTTTTTATTTTAATTTCGCTTTCATGACACTCTTACATAATCATTACATAATAAGAGGATTAGTCATTGCTTAGGTAATCATCAGTCAGTAGGGTCATTGGGTAATCATTAGGTAATCATTACTAAGCAGAAGGTTCTAGAAGGGATTACATCATCATTCCTCATCGCTCCAGTTGGTAGGATAGCTATAGATTAGACCACCCCTAAAGTAGCACTGCTTGGTCCATGCACCAAGAATGTTTGTGTATAAATACCTGGCAATACAGACCTAGAGACCTCAGTTGAGTTCTCTCAGGATATCCACTATTCACTGTGTGATTACTCCTTAGTCATCTTGACCCTTCCTCTTGTTGTCTTTTGCTTGTTAGAACCTGTGCGCTTTTATAGTGTGTAGTGTTGCCCTAACAATCCCCTTCCCAGACAATGGATGAAGCATGCTCAACTCTACTTAGAGTGCCATCCATTCTTTGCACCAACTCCCCAGAACCCCTACTGATCCCACCAATTTCCTCCCAGAGAGGAATTCCCTCCACCCACCCAACCAGACAACATCATGTCTCCTTTGCAGAAGAAGAAGTCACTATCAGATCCCCTCCACCAGTATGAGGCTTGTTTGTTGAGGATGGAAACAACACTAGCATCACTAGGTCACCACCAAGCTGTTGATCATCTACATCATCAACAAACTCTCAACAACGTCACTCATGATTCACAGAGCCAGGACAATGTTGGAGATGTGGACAAATGGGCCATCAGCACTTGGTATGCCCTCAGTTTATGTGCCGGCATTGCTTCAAAACTGCGCCAGGCCACAAATATTTGTGATGCCCATGGATCCAACCTTTCACATGCCCAACATGCTGGCACGACAAGTCAGGACCACATGCCACAGACTGTAATCTTGCATATCCCCTCAAACAAATTGGTGATGTCTTCGACATGGCCCCGACTTCTCCTTCTGACCCCTCATCTTCAGACAATCTCTGAAGAAGACACATCCACAATGACGGAAAACTATGAAGCTTGATGGTCATGCTGGAAAACCATATGAGGTGCTTAGGGGGTTCCACATGATAAACCCCAATGGTTAGTCTTCTTTGATTCTTATTTTGAAGTTGTTTTATTTCTTGTCTTAATTGACAATCCATACAATGAGTGATTGTATGCTTACACCACTAGTCCCATCCGTTTCTGTAGATTCTAGGGCTGCTCGAACCTATTGGTGTTTACTTTGCCCTTAATCCTTCCCCTTTTTATTGCCCATGACCATGTCTACCAAGATTTGTACCCGAGTTGCATCTCATACCTGCATATACTTGCTGTGAGGGAATGCCATTCCTTCTTCTTCAAGGTCTATGTTAGGGCAACACTACACACTATATAAGCGCACAGGTTCTAACAAGTAAAAGACAACAAGGGTAGAGCTTAAGATGACTAAGGAGGGGTCACACTGTGAATAGTGGATATCCTGAGAGAACTCAACTGAGGTCTCTAGGTCTGTATTGCCAGGTATTTATACACAAACATTCTTGGCACACAGACCAAGCAGTGCTACTTTAGGGGTGGTCTATTCTATAGCTATCCTACTAACTGGAGCGATGAGGAATGATGATGTAATCCCTTCTAGAACCTTCTGCTTAGTAATGATTACCTAATGATTACCCAATGACCCTACTGACTGATGATTACCTAAGCAATGACTAATCCTCTTATTATGTAATGATTATGTAAGAGTGTCATGAAAGCGAAATTTAAAATGAAAAAATGTCTATATCATAACAGTCTAATTCCTTTCTGACCTGCTTTATTCGTGTTTACTTTGCACTATCGGGCTTTTATTCCCTTTTGTTATCACAGTGGATAACAAGTCTTAGAGGGGAGGTAATGTTACAGTAGGTTACCTCACTTCATTTTTAAATTCCTTTTCTTTGGCTACTTTGACCGCCCCTAAAGTAGCACTGCTTGGTCTGTGTGCCAAGTACCTTTATGTATATAAACCCTGTACTCTAGAAGGTTGAGCCTTAAGCTTGACCTCTTGTCAATCTTACTTGTCTTAACACTCTTACATCACAAAAATTTTCAAACGCATATTACCAGTTTTGGATGTTACGAGTGACGAGTGACTGATGTGACGACTTGTAAGCGACTCTAGTCGCGTGTAATCAAAGACGATCATTACTGTCGATCATAGCTATCTATAATACCTAGCGCAAGAATATATTTTGCATTTGATGTATAAAATACACGTGTGATCCCTAAGTAGTAACTAGTGTCTGTCGTAAGCATATACTCCCCTTATACTTACTTGTAGTCAACGAATAATTCCTAACATCGGTTCTGATAATTTCACACGACACAAGGGGAGAACATGAGTAATTCTGAGTAGTAGTTATGTTTTGTATTGACATGTAATTATTCCATGCTACATATAAATATTACGATGGCCTAAGATGCATGGAGCAAACAAATTACTCTGGATGCGGCCTGCATTCCATCGGAAATCTGAGACATATAGTGTCTCTTGGCTCATCCATCTCCTTCAGTCGTCCACTACTCTGATAACAATAACAAACGTTGTCGCTGCCGCCACCCACCGCCACCCAGAAAGAACACTCCCCCCTCTCAAGCGCTCAGCAGACGCCCACTTCCGCAAGCATTTGTTTTCCCTGTGGACAGCATATAGTTAGTGTTTCAAAATGAGCCTAGGGTTGGCATGTACTGGATGTAAACGCACCTTCAAAAGTCCCAATGGACTGTCAACTCATGTGCTTCGTGGTTGCAAAGAACTCGTTACTTCGGGAGGGGGGGCTCGAAAGGTTGCGCTGTTAAAAATCGCAGAGAAAAAAAANGGCTAAGCTCATGGCAGCTAGAATGGCCAATGCCACATCTGGGTCGCAGGCAGGACAGGTGTCGCATGCGGTGAGTACAAACAGCTGTATCTTTGCATGCAATGAGTATTTAAGTATTTGACATAGGACACGGACACTTACTCTTTCGACGACAACACAAACTTCATGGAAGTTGATGATGACCCTCCTGTCGTGCTGTCTGAGCCAGACGTGCCTGTGTTGTCTGCCACAGGGTGTCCTAGTCGTACACGACGGCTTCCCGCTCGATACAGAGATGAAATACCAAACAAACCCATATGACCTGCCGATGAGCCTGCAATTGAAGCTTCAGAGCCTGACACACGTGGAATAGATGGCATTGCGTTGCACTTGTCTGTGTTTCGATCTGAGCGTAATAAGTATGGTCTTACTCGCATTTACAAGCAAGTAGACGCACCTTTCGATTTACGCCCAAAATCTACCGCTGAGCCTGAGGAAGCTCGCAAAATTGATATCATTGATGCCGATTTTGCTCATACTATGTTGTTCAAGCATAAAGTACGGATTGACTCCTCGCTATATGCCCCGCATCTGAATCTGGCGTCTTTCAAAGTCAATCAATGGTTTTGGTTGAAGCAGAGCCAAACCCAGAAGAACCTCAATGAACTGCAAAAAATCATTGTAGACTATGTCTGTTAGGGCAACACTACACACTATATAGCGCACAGGTTCTAACAAGTAAAAGACAACAAGGGTAGAGCTTAAGATGACTAAGGAGTAATCACACAATGAGTAGTGGATATCCTGAGAGAACTCAACTGAGGTCTCTAGGTCTGTATTGCCAGGTATTTATACACAAACATTCTTGGCGCACAGACCAAGCAGTGCTACTTTAGGGGTGGTCTATTCTATAGCTATCCTACTAACTGGAGCGATGAGGAATGATGATGTAATCCCTTCTAGAACCTTCCGCTTAGTAATGATTACCCAATGATTACCTAACCCCCTACTGACTAATGATCACCTAAGCAATGACTAATCCTCTTGTTATGTAATGATTATGTAAGAGTGTCATGAAAGCGAAATTTAAAATGAAAAAANTGTCTATATCATAACAACTACCCCCTCCTTAGGAATCGACTTCCAGGCGATTACCAAGGACTGATGATGACTCAGTGAAGTTTTGGTAGGGTTTGAAAGTTAGGGAATGAAAGTCTAAAGCACGTATTCTCCTGGGTGCCGCTGGGTGGGACTTGTAGAATTTTTTAACCAGTTCTGGTGAATTGGTACAATTCTTTTCCGCTTCCCAGGTGTTACTTTCATCAGTGTATCCCTTCCATTTTACCAAAAACTGTAGTTTCCCTTGGTAGATACACGAGTCAAGTATTTCCTCTACTTCCCACTCTTCCTCTTCTCCAACCTGAACAGGTGGGGTTGGTTCTGCCCTTTGTCCAGGGATTGAGCTTTCGACATGAGGTCGAACACGAGAGACATTGACTACTGGGTGTATTTTAATTGATGGGGGCAAGCGCAGTTGAACAGCATTAGGCGAAATGATACGGGTGATGGGGTAAGGCCCAATACGTTTTTCAGCAAGTTTCCGGGTGGGACGGCCTATTTTTAGATTACTAGTTTCTAACCAGACCTTATCGCCTACTTTGTATTTGGGTGCTTCTCCTCTAATTCTGTCTGCATATTTTTTCATTTCTTCCTTTGCCTTTTCCAATGCTGCATTTGTTTCTTCATGCACCTTTTTCATTCGTAGTACAAAGTCTTCTGCTGATTCTACCCTTGACCCTCGTATTGGCTCAAATCCCATCCTTGGGTTCCTTCCATACACTACAAAGAATGGCGAATTCTTGGTTGCAGACTGGATTTTATTGTTATATGCAAATTCTGCCATTGGTGTCCAAGAAGGCCAATTCTCTTGCCGGTAATCAATGAATAATCGTAAATATTGCTCAATTTCCTGATTAATTCTTTCCATCTGACCATCAGTTTGAGGGTGAAAAGCTGTTGACAAGCTGGTTTTTATTCCCAGCAGCTTATTCAATTCCTTAGTAAATGCCGATGCAAACTGAGGTCCACGGTCTGAGATAACCAACAAAGGTAGTCCATGGAGTTTCCACACATTGTCTCTGAACAAGGTGGCCAACCCCAGAGCAGATGTCTCGTCTCAAGTGTTTATCACATGGATTTGTTTAGAGAACCGATCGCAAACTACTAATATTGCATTAAACCCTTGTGCTTCAGGTAGTCCAGTAACAAAAATCCACTGATATGTGTTGCCATGGTTCAGAAGGTACTGGATTTGGAACAAGCTTCCCTGCTGGCTTTTCTGGGAACACCTTATGGCGTGAGCATTTGTCGCAGGCCTTGACATATGTTTGTACAAATTTAGTCATTGTTAAGCCAAAGGCTGTAACAGTGACGAGGTAACGAGTAAGAACAGAGTGACGAGTAAGCTGAGAGCCGAGTTAGGGCCTGAGAGGATCGATTGGTACTGGTGAGGCTCAATGAGCACACTGGTGGACTAGGTGGCAAGGTGTTTGGCTATGGAGAACGAAGAGCTCAAGCTTGGGGCTTAGGGCTCTGAGTACATGCCTTATATACTACTGGTACATAGGGGTAGAAAGAGATGGAAAGTGATGGAAAGGATGACTGAGCGAAGGATGAGCATCAGTCAGCATAGAAGGGTATGGAACTTGGTGGAACAAGTGATCAGGTGATACAGGGGCTACTGTTGAAGTAAGCGGAGTGATGAGATGAGATGGATAGATAAGCGGGGGGATGTGATGGGATAAGGTAAGGAAATTGTAACATTGCCTCCCTTTCAAGGATCAACAATTCTCCGCAATTGTTAAGACAAAATAAAACAAAAGGAAAAAGAAAAAGGGGGCAACCATTTACTGGTGCAGAAGGATGGATGGGAATAATGGGCGTTATGAAAAGATAGTAGGAAAACGCACTGGTAGTTTATTGTCATTGCGGACAAGTATAGTTTTAGGTCAATTTCGGACCAGATTCTGACATGTTTCAGTCGGATGGGTAGGGGCAAGTAAATTGGTTGTGCCCAATGTCACCGCAAAGGATGCATATTACCGGCCTAGGGGAAACCTGAATGGTGTGTCGTCCAAAAGGGAGTACCTGAGTATTCCAATCAGCAGACCCATGTCCATGGGTGGACGACTGTGACGAAGTTGGGGAGGTCTGGATGGCAGTTTCTGATACCTCAATAAACTGGTCTTCTGTGTCGTCAGCGATGGTGATTGGGTTTTCTGGTGAGCCGGAGGGACGGGAGTCTGGGTTAGCAACAGCCAAAGGTGGGGGGGAGCCAGTTGAGCTGATGTCAGTGTCAACATCCTCGAAGAATCGAGCTAGAGTGTCAGCCGCTCCATGGTGCAGTGCAGCATTGAGGAAGAAGAGGCTTTGCTCATTGTGAAGGCGTTCAGATTGGTGACTTTGGGTCATCATGAACCGGAAGGCATGTAGGCTGGCAGCATGGGTGTCGATGATGTTTGCGAGGATCCGCCTTTGTTGGCAGATTGAGTTGATATCCAACTGGAGAACGTCATGGATATATAGGGGTATTTGGATGTTGTGGTTTTCGGGTTGGTTGATGATTTCATCAATGGCGGGTCGGAGTAGTGGGTTGTTAAGTATGTCCCGCAGGTGACGAATGTTGGCTATATGGTGTTGAGGGTAGGGGGAGTGAGAACGGGTGGTGCGAGGGTTAAGTCGTTGGACAGGCATAGTGTAGTAAGAGGGGGAGGCTTAGGTTATTGCGGTGTAGAATGTGGGGGAGTGAGGGAATGATTAGAGGAAGTGCAGGGTTTTATAGTCATTGAGGATTTCAGGGGCATTTTCGAAGTCGGCTTCTTTGAGCCATTCATTTGCCGATGACGGGTAGCCTTTCCATTTGATGAGATATTTGCACCGCTTTCCATTCCCACTGTGGGAGACGATGGCTTCAATTTCGAATTCTTCGTGGCCATCGATAAGGTCTGGCGGCAGTTGAGTGAATGATGGGCCGTGAGAGTCGGTTTCAGCAAATGGGGTAAGAAGGGAAGCATGGAAGACTGGATGAATTCGCCAAGCTTTTGGGAGGGTGAGGCAGTAGTTGAGAGGGGAAAGAACTTGTTCGATGGTGAATGGTCCTTCCCGTTTAGGGGATAGTTTGCGGGATCGATTGGGGAAATGCAGATGGGTGGCTTCTAGCCAGACTTTGTCGCCTAGTTTGAATGGGGTAAAGTTGCGAGAAGTGTGGCGAGCCATGTGGAGTCGGGCTAAGTCATGAGCAGCTAGTGCTTCTTTTCGGATAGTGGTGAGG
>SGPK01000505.1:0-16705 GCA_004802695.1 Phellinidium pouzarii
ACTAGTAGTATATAAGGCATGTACTCAGAGCCCTAAGCCCTAAGCTTGAGCTCTTCGTTCTCATAGCCAAACACCTTGTCACCTAGTCCACCAGCGTGCTCATTGAGCCTCACCAGTACCAATCGATCCTCTCAGGCCCTAACTCGGCTCTCAGCTTACTCGTCACTCTGTTCTTACTCGTTACCTCGTCACTGTTACAGCCTTTGGCTTAACACTAGCTCAAGCTTTCCTACCTGCCGACGNTTTTTACGTCTAGGCAACCCAACTCACCACGGCCCAATTACCAGCACCAACTACTAGACCAACTCGACGTTCCACTTGGAACCACCAGTACAAAGTCTTTGAAGACACGACCAGGGGAGAAACTCGATACTACTCCTGGGAACAGACACAACCGAATCAACCCCCCCACTGGTTCTACCTCACCAACGACCCAGAAGACGCTGCAATCCACTTTGAAATAGCCGTCCCCAACTACCGTGAAATTTTTGAAGAAACCCGTACACCTAACCCATCTCCCATCCAACCGACCATCGAACTTCCCACCCCACCAGTTTCCAACATCCAGCAACGACAACCTCAGTCTACACCTCTCCCACACACCCCATCCACTAGCACCACGCCATCCCACATCCCTCTTTCCCCTCAACCAGCACCTACTTCACTAGCCAACATGTCCACCCCAACCCCCACAGGAGAGGCCCGCCTCAGCAAACCCAATAACTTCGATGGCGATAAAAGCTATGCCCGCCGCTTCCTATCCAGTTGCCAGGCCTACCTCTCACTCAATGAGCGGATCTACAACACAGACAAAAGCAAAATCATCTTCGTCCTCTCCTTCATGCAAGAGAAAGCTGCAGGAGACTGGGCCACCAACCGTACCACCGTCGCCCTTGCCCCAAATCCCACTACCAACACAACTACTGGTTTTGGTACTTGGGTCGACTTCCTCAATGATTTCAGGAACACATTCATCACCACGGATGACAGCGCCGACGCCAGACGCCAACTCCTGAATATCAAGCAGACAGGCACAGCCGATGACTACAACACTCAGTTCAGATCCCTGGTCACCCGCTCCAATATATCAGACAAAAATGCGCTATCCGAAATGTACCAGCAAGGTCTCACCCGTGGCCTCATACAACGCATCTATGCGAGAGACAAACTTCCCGACACCATGGAGGAATGGTACCAAGCAGCATCTTGGGCAGACAATCTTTACCGCCGACTCCAGGCCCTCAATGCCACCAGCACCACCACAACATCCTCCACACCACGTTCTACCCGCTTCAAAAACCTTTTTTCCACCACCACTTCCTCTTCCCCCACACCTACCAACTCACCCAACCACCCCAAGAAGCTGACACCAGAAGAACGTGAGAAATGCATGAAGGAAGGACGTTGCCTAGCCTGTCGGGAAGTCGGACATAATGCTCGGGACTGCACCAAATACAAAGCCTGCACACCAACCACCATCCGCCAAGTCGCTCCTGACCCAGTACCTACAACTCCAGCACCGGTGGCAGCTGAACCAGTAAAACCCACCTCAAAGGCTGAAATCATCACCCACATCCGCTCCCTGCTGCAGAATGCAGGCGATAATGTTGCGGAAGAAGTCCTGATGGAGCTAGACAATACGGATTTTTGAAACGGAGGATCAGAAAGGCGCTGAGCCCTCCCATTACCATATCACCTGTACTTGTATCTGATTCGTCAAAACCTACAATGCGAATTCCTGTTCAAGTTAAAGTTTATGGTCAAACCGTCTTAAGCAATGCCCTCATTGACTCTGGAGCGGAAGGAAAATTCATCGACTCAAAATTTGTTGCTAAACACCGTATCCCGGTTCGAAAACTCGTCAAACCCATCCCAGTCCACAATGTTGATGGCACCCCTAACCAAAATGGCACCATCACACATTACACACTTCGCCCCCTCTTATTTGGAAACAAGCTCACCATGGCATTCCTCCTGGTCACTTCACTCGGAAAGGAAGACATCATCCTGGGTCTACCTTGGCTTAAACAGCGCAACCCCTTAATCAATTGGAAAGAAGGTACCATTTCTATTAGGCGAACCACTACAGCAACCTCCTTGGCCCAGCGCACCACCAAAACCATTAAACCACTCAAGAATTCAATACCAGCCCGTTACCACAACTTCATCCACCTATTCGAAAAGAAGGCAGCGGAATGATTCCCCATTGATTGACCATATGACCATGCCATTGATCTCAAACCTGACTTCGTACCCCGTGACTGCAAACTCTACTCCATGACACCAAAGGAAGAACTTGCTCTAGACGAATTCCTCACCGAAAACCTACGCAAAGGATACATTCACCCATCCAAATCACCCATGGCATCCCCTTTCTTCTTCATTGGTAAAAAAGACAACACTCTTCGACCTTGCCAGGACTACCGTGCACTCAACGAAGGAACTATCAAAAATGCATACCCTCTCCCCCTCATTGGCGATCTCATGGACAAGCTCAGAGGGGCCAAGTACTTCACCAAGTTGGACCTACGATCAGGATACAACAATATCCGCATCAAAGAAGGGGATCAATATAAAGCTGCATTCAAAACTATCCGCGGTCTTTTTGAACCCACTGTCATGTTCTTCAGCCAGTCAATCACTGAATTCTGAGTTACCTCCGAGTCGTCAGTAGGAAATCCTGAACCTACACATATATGCTGAACTCACACTAGCCAGTGCTATGACCTTGTCATTCGTCCAATAAATCAAAGTAATGAAGCTCCCCGTTTTTGAGATGAACAGCGCTTTCTGTCCGCTGATGCATATGCCATCAATGTAGGCCAATTGACCAGGATGTGGGTGAATGTTCCTTCCCTGATGACAATCACATATTTTCCTCTTTAAAATAAGAACTGCATTCCATGTTCTTAAACATATTTGAAACACTTCAATGTGCTCTGCGCATAACAAAAATTCAGAAAAGGTAGAAGAATAATTCGTAAGACACACACAAACCTTCCTCATACAAATTATTTAACTTCACAACTAGAGTCAATAGTCCCCCATCACTTTCTTCAATCTCGAAGTCTACAACCTCTAGCTCATTGTTAGGGCAACACTACACACCACAAAGGCGCACAGGTTCTAACAAGTAAAAGACAACAAGGGTAGAGCTTAAGATGACTTAGGAGGGGTCACACTGTGAATAGTGGATATCCTGAGAGAACTCAACTGAGGTCTCTAGGTCTGTATTGCCAGGTATTTATACACAAACATTCTTGGCGCATGGACCAAGCAGTGCTACTTTAGGGGTGGTCTATCCTATAGCTATCCTACTAACTGGAGCGATGAGGAATGATGATGTAATCCCTTCTAGAACCTTCCGCTTAGTAATGATTACCTAATGGCCATACTGACCAATGATTACCTAAGCAATGACTAATCCCTTATTATGTAATGATTATGTAAGAGTGCCATGAAAGCGAAATTAAAATGAAAAAATGTCTATATCATAACAACTTACTTCGACGACGCACTTTGCAAACAAAAACTCGCTATTCGATTTCCTTGGTGAACATGGCACAGACTATGATATTAACACCATGGAAATGGATCACTTTGATGCGAACATCATAAGCGCCAATGCCATTTACTTAAAAACTGAATTAACTAATAAAATAATGCATACTTGGGATATCATTGACTCTGGCGCTACTTTACATTTAACTCCTTACTTAAACCGACTAACTAATATTCGGAATACTCATCCAATAACTGTAATGGCCACAAACTCACAAACTTTTATTACCCATAAAATAGGGATTTTAACCATCAAAATACCAAATGGAAATAAAGTAAGCACTATATCTATAAAAGATGTTTACTATGCTAAAGAAATGCACATGACACTAATTAGTCAGTCACTATTATGTAAAGAAGGATATGGATTCATTTACAAAGATGATATATGTACGATAAAATATCCAGACGGGCAGATATGTGGTCAAATTAAATGTGAAAATAACCTGTACTCTATATTTAATCATTATCAAATGAGCGCTACTCAAACTATAACTCTATTTGAATTACATAAGAAACTCGGACATTTAAGTTACACATACCTAAAATGGCTACTTAAAAATCATCCAGAATCAATCAATTATGAAATAAGTGATAACACTGAAACTCAATGTAAAAACTGCATAGAAGCGAATATTAAAAGAAATCCAATACCAAAAACTTGTACTTCTGAATTAGCTAAAAACTTTGGTGATCACTTTCATATGGATATATGGGGACCTGCACCTATAACTGCAATAGGAAATTTTAAATACTTACTAACATTAGTTGATGACTGTACACGCTGGGTACAAATGAGTCTACTCAAAACTAAAGCTGAAGGCTATACTGCTTACGTTAAATGGGCAACTTTATTATTTACTCAATATGGAATTAAAATAAAAACACTACAATCAGACAACGATACTGTATTTTTATCAAGTGACTTTACTCAATTTCTTGATAGTCAGGGCACTATGCGAAAACTAACTGTACATGATACGCCACAACAAAATGGTGTTGCAGAAAGAACACATCAAACAATATTAAATCAAGTATGGACAAACTTACTAGGACAAAAATTACCAGACAAATTATGGGGAGAAGCCGTTAATTACTCAACTTTTATACATAACAGAACTCCTAAAGCGGCAATAAATTTTATATCTCCTTACTATAAAAGATTTAATAAAGTATATATATTTGAAGAACTACACGAATTTGGCACACATGTCATTTTCAGACAAGAAAATACTAATAAACTAACTCCTAAAGGATCTCACGGCCGATGGCTATGCTGGGATACTGAAAGTAAAGGTCACAGAATTTATCATGATCAAAAAGTAACAGTCGAAAGAAATATACAATTTCTCGAAGTAGAACCTTCTCAAATTGAAGGGGAGGAAACTGATACTCAAACTACCACTGAAAATAATCAACAAAATAATAATCACAACTATACACTTGAACCAAGAAGAAGCGAAAGACAAACTAAACCTACTAAAAGGTCACGCGGATTAAGCTATGAAGACGAAATAAATATAGCGGTCTACTTAACTGAATTTAATGAATTTAAAAATGAACTACTTGGAGACCCTACTACATACTATGAAGCAATTAAAAGACCTGATGCACTTCGTTGGGCAACAAGTATGAAAGATGAAATAGATACACTAAAAGAAAGACAAACTTGGGAATACGTTTATCCACCCAAAGATGCAAATATTATTGGCACTAAATTTGTATACAAAACTAAGCGATTAGCCAATGGAGAAATAGACAAATACAAAGCACGACTAGTAGTGCAAGGTTATGCACAGCAAGAAGGCATAGACTTTTACTCAGACGATTTATTTGCACCAGTAGCACGACTAAGCTCAGTCAGAACAATACTATCATGGGCAGCTACAAACGACTTTGAAATACATCAAATTGATATTAAATCAGCTTACTTGTATGGTGAACTAGAGAAAGGAGAAGAAATTTACATACGACCACCACCTGGATATAAACACTTCTTACCAGATTTAAAACCAGGACAAGTACTAAGACTAAAGAAAGCATTATATGGACTTAAACAAGCTGGAAGAAGATGGTATAAGAAACTAACCAGTATATTATTAAATATTGGACTAACTCGATCAGAAAATGACAATGCAGTCTTTTATAAGAAAGAAAATGGAAAAACTATACTTACACTATTTGTACATGTCGATGACATAACTATGGCTGCAAAATCTAAAACTACATTGCAAAATCTAAAAACTAAAATAGGACAAGAAGTTAAATACACTGACGGAAATGAAATACACTGGCTATTAGGCATAGAAATCAAACGTGATAGAACAAAGCGGACTATTATGCTACGACAAATGAATTATATAGACACTATTGTCAAACGTTATCAACTAGAGAAAGCCAGACTACTACATACTCCTATGGAGCCAGGATTACAATTATCAACTGATGACGCACCAACCAGTGATGATGAACTTAACTATATGAAAAAGGTACCTTACATGAATATGGTTGGAGCACTGCGATATGCAGCAGACTGTACCAGGCCAGACATAGCATACACTTGTGGAATACTCGCGCGATACCTAATAAACCCTGGTATTAAACATTTTGACGCCGCTAAACACTGTTTTCAATACTTAAATAATACTAAAGACTATTGGCTCATACTAGGTGGTACTGATAAAGAACAACTAACTGGACTTACTGATTCAGATGGAATGACCACTGAAGGGCACAAAGCAATATCCGGATACATATTTAAACTTGGACAAGCCACTATATCATGGTCAAGTAAAAGACAAGGCTTAGTTTCACTAGCCGTAGCCGAAGCCGAATTAATTGCACTTGCTTATGCTACCCAAGAGGCTATATGGCTGAAACGACTTGTAAATGAAGTTCTGCAGGCCTCATTTGCACCTACTATTATTCATACAGATAATCAAGCAATTATAACTATGGCAACCGATCCTGAACGGAAATATTCACAAAGAACTAAACATATTGATATACGCAAAGACTTTTTCAGAGATCATATTGAAAGAAAAACTATACTTATAAAATGGATACCTACTGAAGAAAATGAAGCAGACTTACTTACTAAAGCACTATCTATAACTAAACTCAAACACTTCATTAGTAAACTGCAACTAACTCAGGTTTGAAGGGGAGTATTAAGATATTACTTTCCCACATATGTTTACACTATGACTTCACTTGTTTACTCACATGACTATATGCACCATATGCTCACTTACTATCTATGGAATACTATACATTCTGTACAGTATATAAGACTGGGGCCTCTGGCCCATAATCTATAGCTTTTACTACTCTCACAACTTGTCCGCTTAAGAATAGCTGAGCTGGACATCTGTTGTGCCCTGTTCTTCTCTTCTACTTACCTTCATGTCGTCTTAGGTACTATTGTATTTGTTACTTATTGATCAATCTACTTACCTTTGTGTCGTCTTAGTGTTAAGCGCATCTTGAGCATAGTATCTCTGAGCCTCCTCTCAGTTGCTAGATCCTCTTGACTGCTAGTCAGCACCTGTCCGACCATAAGGAGGCCCACCTGAGTTATTCCCAGCTGCCACCTAACATCACCCTCATGTCCAGTTTCAGGTGCTCTGCAACTCACAGAAGTCACTGGTGTATCTTAGCAGGCGATCTGGCCATCTCACTATCTAAGTAGGCATGTGTTAGGCAGTGGCTGGGAATAACTCAGGTGGGCCTCCTTATGGTTGGACAGGTGCTGACTAGTGGTCAAGAGGATCTAGCAACTGAGAGGAGGCTCAGAGATACTATGCTCAAGACACGCTTAACACTAAGATGACACAAAGTGTCAGAAAGGAATTATTACTTTAAGAAAGCAAGCACACAGTAACAAAGAAACCAACAAATGGAAATGACCAAGAGACAGTTTGACAGCGATTACAATCCACAAGAGATTGTGCAGAGACATGAAAGGGAGCAACAGCACATAGTCCCTATGATCCGCAAAGACATACTGTGCAACCAATGCAAGCGCATATACAATATGGGATGGGATGTGTACCGACTACTGGTAGCAGAAACATCAGCAGTAGCAGTATTCACCAACATGGAAATGAAGACAGAACACAAGGTATTCAGAGTACCTAACAAACCACATCTAATAGCCTATGAACACTCAATCAAGACATTCGTCTATGATGTGAAGGAATACCTCAACTTTGTATCCATAAGGATGACACTCAACAATACACCACACACAGAACAACAATGCACCCAGTGCTATGTAGAAGTCTACATACCCTACAGGGTTAACAGTCACAAGATGGTCAGGATTCATAACACAAGCATTCACGCCCAAACAATGATAGCCTTCACACAATATGGAGGAGCAGGATATACAACCAGCGATGGGAAGGTCACACAGGAAATAGACAACCTCACCATCACACTATGGGCCAGCCACAGAAGCACAAGGCCTAGAGGACCATTTGTGGATTACAGACAAATATCCACACAACCCAACTATATGCCATATATGGTTAGTACAGAAGCCATCCCTGGATCGACAGAAGCCATCATTGGATCTACCTAATGATTGTTGGGACTCTAATGTCACTCAATCAGTTCCAACCCAATTAGGACTAGAACCAACACGGCTATCAAGCCACAAACCAAACATGGAAATGACAATCATGGTGCTTGGCCACATTGCCATTATCAGAAGGGAACACATTTGAACAGGGGGTGGAACACCACAGGCACTCCACAGGAAGCCATATGCAGACATAGAAGGAATAGCTGTGAACAGACAGGAAGGTTCAAGCAAAGCATTATTCCCTAAAGAGGTAATAGAAGTACAGAAGGAGGCAGGATGACTAGGACATAAGAAAGGTTGACCAAAGCAGGAAGAGACCTATAGTACACAGCAGCCGCAGCAGTAAAGCACAGTTGTGCACAGCAAGGGATGACCACTAGGAAGAGGCCCACAAGTCATAAGGACAAAGCACAGTTGTGCGTAGCAACCAAGGCACAGCAATGCACAGTAACTGCAGTCTAGATAGCCATTAGTAGTAAAGACACACTGCGCAGCAGAGCAGGTGACAGTCGCCTCTGTACAGTATAAAAGGAGGGCAAGGTAGCACTCCTAGAACCTCAGTTTAATTCAATCTACAATCATCACTATTAACTATCATCACTATAACTAATACACTTAAGAGTGAACCCCTCTAAACTACCAAGCTAGTCAGGTTAACTCTATCATCTATCACTCGTTCTACACTATTACCACAGCAAATAGTGCAGTCCTAACAATCCTGGATTAATTGTGGTTACTGTTGACCCTGAATCAATTAATGCAGGTATGGTTGCTTCCCTTCGTCCTTGCGAGATTTTCGTCTTTATCCTAGGGTGATATGGTTTTTCTTTTCCCACCCTTGTCCATTGGCCTCCTGTTTGCCGCTTATCCACCACCAATGTTTTCCTTTGTGGATCGGCTCTTAAAAATCCTTGGTGGGATTCTCTTCTTCCTCCTCTTCTTCTTCTTCATATTCCAGTTGCTCTGGATCTTTGTCTTCTTCTTGTGTTCGCATTTTCCCTCCTTGCTTTTTCAAGGGTTTCTTTGGTTTTCTGCATTCATTGGCAAAGTGTCCTGCTTGGTTGCAATTATAACACTTCTGCTGCTGCATTCCTTTTCCTTTCCCCTTTCCTCTGAAGCTCATCTGCTTCCATACGTCATCAATATCCATCGCATCTGGATCCCTTGTTGGATGGGTTGATTGGGTCTTTGGATAGATAGGGTTACTATGATTGGCATAGAATCCTCTGTTTGCTTCTATTGTTAGTGCCACTTCCTTCCATTTTTCTAAGTCCCATGACTCTATTGCTGGATTGTTAGATAACTGTTCCATTGTTTGGGGGTTGAGTCCTGTTTTGTATATATATAATAATATCTCTTGGGTATAGGATGGAGGTAGGTATAGTTGCAACCTTTCAAATGTGTCATTGTAGTCCCGTACCACTGTTCTTCCTTGTTTTAGGTTGTGTATGTCTTGTTCTGCTTCCTTTTGTAAGTTGAAGTACTTTCCATGTCTGGCTCGAAGCCATGATATGAAATCATCGAAGCCCTTCCATATTGATGTTGCTGGTTGTCCTGGTGCTGGCGCTGGACCTATTAATTTCATTCCTGCTGTCATGCTTTGGATTTTTGGTCCTGCCCATGCTGCTGCATCTCCTTTGAAGCTTTGTAATATATATGATACCTTTTCTTCATCATTGGTTATGTTTCCTGAGATGAATCATAGTTTCGCTTGGGATAGGAATGATTCCAAGTCCGCTCCTTTCCTTCCATCAAACTTTGATAGTTTAACAATTGGTTGAGACATTTATTTAGTTTTTTGGATTGTGTTTGTGTTTGATTAAGTATGTGGGTGATGAATAGTGATATCCCTATAGACCAGTGCTATGTACCAAATATCACAATGGTTTAATTCAGATGTTAGGACTGCACTATGTTATGATATAGACATTTTTTCATTTTAATTTCGCTTTCATGGCACTCTTACATAATCATTACATAATCATTACATAATAAGGGATTAGTCATTGCTTAGGTAATCATTAGTCAGTAGGGGATTAGGTAATCATTAGGTAATCATTAAGTAATCATTACTAAGCGGAAGGTTCTGGAAGGGATTACATCATCATTCCTCATCGCTCCAGTTGGTAGGATAGCTATAGAATAGACCACCCCTAAAGTAGCACTGCTTGGTCTGTGCGCCAAGAATGTTTGTGTATAAATACCTGGCAATACAGACCTAGAGACCTCAGTTGAGTTCTCTCAGGATATCCACTATTCACTGTGTGATTACTCCTTAGTCATCTTGATCCTTCCTCTTGTTGTCTTTTGCTTGTTAGAACCTGTGCACTTTTATAGTGTGTAGTGTTGCCCTAACAGTAGAACTCAACTCTTCTTGCACACCTTCTAAAACTTTCCCTTCACTGCTCTATCATCAGTGTCTGCTCTCTCTAGTCGTTACTCTGGCTGCATGTACTCGTCGTACACAATGCACTGGTCTACGTCCTCGAGGATACTCCTTACATTTGTACTCTTATCTCCGACACATCAGCTCTTATTCGTCATCCAACACTTCATCGCATTGATCCTATAAAGCGAAGCACTGGCTTCCTTGGTGTCCTTACTGGTACTAGCTCCTTGGTTAGTGATCAGCTTTGTTGGAAACCCCCCATCTTCCCACACGCGTAGAAATCAGAGGGACTGTGGGTCTCTCGCTATGTGGCAGTTTCATATCCATTCTTTATTAAATCGCACCCTTTGATCGTGGTGATCTTCTGGTGACTGCGGTATCCAAAGTCACGTGACGTATTACAAAGCGTCAGGCCGGTAGTTGCGAGTACTAGAGGCTGTGCCTTATAGCTCCACGGTTCAGTTGCTCTCGATCATTGCCTGGCGGCACCGTAGTCAGTTGAATAGCTAGTTAGCTAGATAGTTAGTTTACAAGTAGTAGCTTGTTTTTCAGATGTCATTTAGTCATCCAGGAGGAAACCCAGGAGGGTCTGGTGGGCCGACGGGTACAGCAGGGTCGATACATGCGCAGCAAACCCCAGTTGATGTGAATGCCTTGCTCCAGCTAGTGGCAAACATGACCACCCAGTTGCAAACCCTGACGCAGGTGGTACAACAGGGTCCAGCAGCAGCACCGGCACGGCCAGCTCGAGCACCCAAAGTAGCAGTCCCGAATGTCTATGATGGGGCAATGGATAAGGCAGAAGATTTCATTCGGGAAGTGCAGCTTTACATCAACACACATGCAGCAGAGTTCCCTAGCCATGAGGAGGTCATTTACTTCACGCTGTCATACATGGGAGGAGGGATGGTGCAGAACTGGAAAAACAATGTGTTGGAAGCATGTTTGGTTGCAGCAGGGCAGACTCCCCCAACCTTCCCTTATGCATCATGGGAGGCATTCAAGAATGAGTTTCAGGAGCAGTTTGGCGACCCAAACCCAGTAGCAACGGCAATAGCCAAAATGGAGGCATTGCAGCAAGGCACAGATACCTGTGACGAGTTCACCGTAAAGTTCCAAGCTCTTGCTCCGCAGACCCACTATAATGATGCGGCGCTTATAGAACTCTACAAGAAGAAGCTTAATCATCGCTTACTTGAAAAGCTGTACTCACTACCGAACATGCCTGACATGCTCCAGCGGAACCAAGCAACCGGGGACAAGGGCTGGTACCAATGGGCAATGCAATTGGACAGGCAGTGGAGAGAATTTGGGGCACAGAAGCGAGTGGATGGTGAAGCAAGGAAAGCAACAACAGGAGCAAGAGGAGGCGCAAAGACTGGGCAGCAGGACCAAGGGAAAACCTGGAATGCATCATACTACAACAGAGCTGGACAAGGAACAGGACAAGCCAAAGATCCAAATGCAATGGATGTAGATCAGACCAGACGCCGTCCACCAGTCAAATGCTTCAAATGTGGAAAGGAGGGACATTATGCCGCGCAGTGCCGATCACGCTTGGATATACGAGCCATGACGTATGATCAAATAAGGGAGTATTTTGAGGAGGAAAGTGCGCAAAAGAAAGATGGGGAGGAAGTAAAGAGGAAGCAGGAGGAGGTGAAGGATTTTCCCCAAGAGTCGGAGTAAAGTTTCCCATACTTACAGCTCAATGTAACAGTTCTGCTTCTAATAAATTAAATGAGGGGCCTTCCTTTGATAGGAAGCTCGGCATTGATAAAAAGATGTGCTTAATTCCTCCTTTACCAAAGAAAACAGAATTAGGGAAAAAATTCATATTCTCCATGCAAAACCCAAACTCAATTGTCATTCACACCACATTACAAAAGCCGGATACACATGAAAGACTAGAAGTAGAGGCATTAATTGATAGTGGAGCCACAGGACTTTTCATTGACAAAGAATTTGTAAAGCAAAATCGGTTGAAAACTCGGAGTTTGGGCTACACCATTACAGTTTTTAATGTAGATGGAACAAAAAATGTGGGAGGAAGCATTGAGGAAGAAGTTGACCTAGTTGTTGAATACAAGGAGCACAGGGAACTAGCAACATTTGAAGTATGTAACCTGGGAAAAACAGTTCTTATCCTTGGACATAACTGGTTGAAGAAACACAACCCTGAAATTGATTGGGTAACTGGGGAGATTAGTCTTACACGCTGTCCAATATCTTGCCATGATATCAGGTTTGAAGAAGAATGGAGAAATGCGAAGGGATTGTCAGACCTGGTACCAGGGATTTGGGGAGATGAATGTAGACCAGATGACGAGGAAGCATATGAAAGAAGAGAAGGATGGTTATGGGGTGAGAAGGAAAGTGAAGATGAGGACATGCCTGATCTGATGGACGCCTCAGATGAAGTTTATGATGAAAAATATGATTGGAAGATCAGAGAAAGAGAAGTACGGGGAGTGGAGAAAAATGGACTGGAGCGCATACCAAAGAAATTCCATAAATATCGAAAAGTCTTTGAGAAGGAAGCATCAGAGCATTTGCCAGCTCGGAAACCATGGGACCATGAGATAAAACTCAAACCTGATTTTGTCCAAAAGCGAGCAAAAATATACAACTTATCACCAGATGAACAACAGGAATTAGATGCATGGCTAGAAGAAAACCTTCAAAAGGGGTATATCAGACCATCTAAGTCACCCATGACATCACCTGTATTCTTTGTTGATAAGAAGGATAAGAGCAAGCAGATGGTTACGGATAATCAATATTTGAATTCCGGCACAATAAAGAATGCGTATCCATTACCGCTCATATCTGAAATCATTGACAAGGTCAGGGGGGCCAAGTACTTCTCCAAGCTGGACCTCTGATGGGGATACAACAATGTCCGAATCAAGGAAGGAGATGAAGAAAAAGCTGCTTTTGCAACTAACCATGGGTCATTTGAACCATTAGTGTTAGGGCAACACTACACACTATAAAAGTGCACAGGTTCTAACAAGCAAAAGACAACAAGAGGAAGGGTCAAGATGACTAAGGAGTAATCACACAGTGAGTAGTGGATATCCTGAGAGAACTCAACTGAGGTCTCTAGGTCTGTATTGCCAGGTATTTATACACAAACATTCTTGGTGCACGGACCAAGCAGTGCTACTTTAGGGGTGGTCTAATCTATAGCTATCCTACCAACTGGAGTGATGAGGAATGATGATGTAATCCCTTCTAGAACCTTCCGCTTAGTAATGATTACCTAATGGCCCTACTGACTAATGACTACCTAAGCAATGACTAATCCTCTTATTATGTAATGATTATGTAAGAGTGTCATGAAAGTGAAATTAAAATAAAAAANTGTCTATATCATAACAATTAGTTATGACCTTTGGGTTGTGTAATGCTCCCAACACCTTCCAAAATATGATGAATGATATTTTCTATGACCTTATCACCAAGGGAGTAGTTATTATCTACATCGACAACATTCTTATCTTCACTGAAACAATGGAGGAAAATGATGAAGTGGTAGAAGAGGTTCTCAGGAGACTCCTTGAAAATGATCTATTCCTCAAACTAGAAAAGTGCGAGTTTGGGCAGACGTCAGTTGAATTCTTGGGGATCAGGATAGGGAATGGAGAGATACAAATGGTGGAAGAAAAGGTACAGGGAGTAAAGGACTGGCCAGTTCCAACAAAACTTAAGGAGGTGGAATCATTCTTGGGGTTTGCAAACTTCTATCGACACTTTATCAAGGACTTCTCCAAAATAGCACAACCCTTAAACCTCCTTAAGAAAAAGGACCAGGCTTGGACTTGGGGAAAGGAACAGCAACAAGCTTTTGATGAACTCAAACAGCGGTTCTGCGATGAACCAGTCATCGTTATTCCTAACCCAAAGAGAGAATTGCGAATAGAAGCAGACGCTTCAGACTATGCTACTGGGGCTGTATTATCCATGAAATGTGAGGATGACAAATGGAGACCATGTGCTTACCTGTCAAAAAGTCTAAATGATGTTGAGCGAAATTATGATATTCATGACAAGGAACTCCTGGCAATTATTCGTGCTTTAGAAGCATGGAGACATCACTTAGAGGGAGCAACACATCCATTTGAGATATGGTCTGACCATCAAAACCTCCAATATTTTATGACAGCAAAGAAATTGAATAGATGACAAGCGCAATGGTCACTATTCCTGTCCCAATTCAATTTCACTATCATCCATAAACCAGGCAGTAGTATGTCTAAGGTTGACCTTCTATCGAGATGAGTAGACCATAAGGAGGGGGTAGAGGATGATAATAAAGATGTTATCCTGTTAAAACCTGAACTTTTCCACATTAATGCCACAAGACAAGGCCATGTTCTAATAAATGGGGAAGAACAGAACCTCTTGAAACGAATCCGTAAAAGCCAAGAGTGGGATGAACCAGTTGTTAAGGCAGTAGAAGAGTTAAGGAAGACAGGACAAAAGGTCATTAGGGGGGNAAGAATGGGCAGAAGAGCAGGGACTAGTTTTATATTGAGGAAAAGTGTATGTACCAAGGGACACCCAAATCAGAAGGGAAATAGTGAAACTACATCATGATTCAGCAATAGCAGGGCACCCAGGAAACTGGAAAACCTTAGAATTAGTCTCACGGAATTACTGGTGGCCAGGAATGACTAAATTTGTACAAACGTATGTCAAGGCCTGCGACAAATGCTCACGCCATAAGGTGTTCCCAGAAAAGCCAGCAGGGAAGCTTGTGCCAAACCCAGTACCTTCTGAACCATGGCAACACATATCAGTGGATTTTGTTACTGGACTACCTGAAGCACAAGGGTTTAATGCAATATTAGTAGTTTGTGATTGGTTCTCTAAACAAATCCATGTGATAAACACTCGAGACGAGACATCTGCTCTAGGGTTGGCCACCTTGTTCAGAGACAATGTGTGGAAACTTCATGGACTACCTTTGTCGGTTATCTCAGACCGCGGACCTCAGTTTGCATCGGCATTTACTAAGGAATTGAATAAGCTGCTGGGGATAAAAACCAGCTTGTCAACAGCTTTTCACCCTCAAACTGATGGTCAGACAGAAAGAATTAATCAGGAAATTGAGCAATATTTACGATTATTCATTGATTACCGGCAAGAGAATTGGCCTTCTTGGACACCAATGGCAGAATTTGCATACAACAATAAAATCCAGTCTGCAACCAAGAATTCGCCATTCTTTGTAGTGTATGGAAGGAACCCAAGGATGGGATTTGAGCCAATACGAGGGTCAAGGGTAGAATCAGCAGAAGACTTTGTACTACGAATGAAAAAGGTGCATGAAGAAACAAATGCAGCATTGGAAAAGGCAAAGGAAGAAATGAAAAAATATGCAGACAGAATTAGAGGAGAAGCACCCAAATACAAAGTAGGCGATAAGGTCTGGTTAGAAACTAGTAATCTAAAAATAGACCGTCCCACCCGGAAACTTGCTGAAAAACGTATTGGGCCTTACCCCATCACTCGTATCATTTCGCCTAATGCTGTTCAACTGCGCTTGCCCCCATCAATTAAAATACACCCAGTAGTCAATGTCTCTCGTGTTCGACCTCATGTTGAAAGCTCAATCCCTGGACAAAGGGCAGAACCAACCCCACCTGTTCAGGTTGGAGAAGAGGAAGAGTGGGAAGTAGAGGAAATACTTGACTCGCGTATCTACCAAGGGAAACTACAGTTTTTGGTAAAATGGAAGGGATACACTGATGAAAGTAACACCTGGGAAGCAGAAAGGAATTGTGCCAATTCACCAGAACTGGTTAAAAAATTCTACAAGTCCCACCCAGCGGCACCCAGGAGAATACGTGCCTTAGACTTTCATTCCCTAACATTCAAACCCTACCAAAACTTCACTAAGTCATCATCAGTCCTTGGTAATCGCCTGGAAGTCGATTCCTAAGGAGGGGGTAGTGTTATGATATAGACATTTTTTCATTTTAATTTCGCTTTCATGGCACTCTTACATAATCATTACATAATAAGGGATTAGTCATTGCTTAGGTAATCATTAGTCAGTAGGGGATTAGGTAATCATTAGGTAATCATTAGGTAATCATTACTAAGCGGAAGGTTCTGGAAGGGATTACATCATCATTCCTCATCGCTCCAGTTGGTAG
>SGPK01000506.1:0-16654 GCA_004802695.1 Phellinidium pouzarii
CGTAGTTCTCAGTCGCGCCCTTTTTTGATTCTTCCATATGTTTTCGCATGTATCCTCGCAATTCTTTATGTGCTTCTCCCATGTATGTCTCCTCCCAAGATTCGATTGTCGCTGTCGATGAGTCGTTGTCAGCAATGCACGGGCGTAGAATAATACAGACTAACCTTTAAAAGATTCGTAGTTTGAAACGGAGAGATCTATAGACGGATTTTCAGTGACCTTGAAGAAGTCTGGAAAACTAAAGATGAGATGAATGGTATAGCAGAAGCGACTGAACGGACCCAGTTTGAGAAATTGCGGGATCGCAGGTGATGGTGTGGAATTACGACCAAAGGCTTCTACGAAGAGTACCGCCAAGTGCTTGAAGTCTGTCGCAGACATATCTTCTAGGCGTTGAAGACACACAGTCCTATCGCACAAAGCCATGTCTAATTGATCCTGCATAGAGTACTTTTTGACACAGAAAGAAACCAGGTCACTTAAAACCGTACTGAGGAGAGATTGGTAAATTTTTGTCATTCCTTCACCCGTTTGTTGCAAATATAAATCGGAACCCGTCTGACTAGCCTCAAATTCTTTGTGCTGATGAACGAAATTGTGCATAGCTTCTTCTCTCGACCCCATACGCAGTCTCTTTGGAAGCGGCCCGGGATAGTTACCAGAGAGTACGCGGCGCTTTTCACTCGCAGACGACATCGACTAGAAAGTGAAGCGCTGATAGTTATGGTGAATTGGGAAGAAACGATAGACAGGGTGATCGCATTTTAAGCCACGATTAGATTTTGATTTCATAATGCGTCACATATGTTGGCATGTCTGTCACACTCTTTACAGCTGCAGCAGATCACGTGACATTTTGCACCTCAGAGAAAAAACCCAATAGATGGGCCATTATTTACTCAGTCAATGCTGGATGCCTTTTGAGCAGAAAGTTGGAAAGTAGCAAAAGCTGTAGATCATGGACCAGAGGCCTCAGTCTTATATACTGTACAGGAAATCACAACTAAATGATGACAACCACACTCAAAGAGAGCATCCATACTATGACGCCGTATGCACCTACGCACCCTTCACGAACTGGATTTCATCCATTAATAAACAATCTCTTTGAAGAAATCATTCATCGAATCTCCAAAATGGTTCATGGTCGACGTCACATTCAAAGCGCGCTGCGCGCATGCCGTCCCGCTCGCGCTCATCAAGCGCATCGCCGGCGCAGGTGCGGCTCCGCCGGAGGACGTCGCGTACATCGGCGAGGATAACGTGCGCGCTCTGAAAGATGCAGTGCGCTCGCGGAGCTTCCGCTTGTACCGCAGGATATTATGCTTACCCGCTCATATATGCATGCGTTCGTGCTCTCTCTTTTTTCGAAATTCGTGTTTACTGTAGGCATGGCCCTTGTCAACCGCAGCCGGCTCAGCGTGCAGCCCGTCGAGGAGGGCGCGTGGACAACTGTGCAGCTGCTCGCGGCGAAAGGCGGTTTCGTCGAAGAAGCTGCGTCGACCACCGTTAAAAACACTGGCAGGAGTAAGGGTAAATTTGAGGTTAAATCTAAAGCGGTGAATGAGATGGATGCACGGAAGGCGACGAGCTCGAAAACGAAGACAGAAGGTAGACGCTGCTTTCCCTCGAGCGTGTTTTCTCTCGCCCTTATTCGTGCTACTTGTTTTATGTTATGATTTCTCAGACCGTATGCCGCACGCACGAACGAAGGCGAAAGCAGAGAAGGCTGAGGATGCCTCTGACGATGCGGATTTGGGTTCAGAATCTAGAGACGACAAGAGAGGATCCGGCGTCGGCACCACCGACGCAAGTCGTGCTCAGGACCACGCCCTCACCCGACCAGATGAGAAAGAAGCAGAAACGCCTCAGAAGAAGCGGAAAGCGAAGGTACTTAATGATAAAGAAGGCAAGGACAATGAATCTCAAGGAGGACGTGCAATAAAAAAGTCGTCGCGTGCCAGAAAATAATGTATAACGTACTGTATAATCACGGTTATCCTCATTTGTTTGTTTCATATCGCCCTACAACAGAATTCTGCAGACAAAACGTCTTGTTTATGTTGTCAGGGCGGGAAGCATGACCATGTACTGCTTTTTATAATGGCATATTGCGCCAAGCAGAGCATGACTGCACCTCAGCATGTTTCGCTGTGCAATAAACCAATTATATTCTAAATTTCAGTCGGCAAGGGCATTATGCCTCTAATATAATGTCTATGGAACCGTATTTACAGAAAAACGATAAACCCGATATCTACACGAGTTCATTTATAGGTTAATGTTACTGTAACTAAGATGTAATAAGAATTATGGAAGCCTTTTTTCGGAAAATTGTACTTTTCAGTGACGGCGGGGATGGCCTTTGTGACCCTGAGCGGGGATGAAATGGCGACTCACTTCATTCAAGTGAGCTTCACTGCAGTACCCCACATTTTTACAGCGATCGCAATAATACGTGCCCGAGTTATGGCAGCGTTCAAGTGTGCAGAGGTACATTCTCACAAAGTTGATGCTTGTGCTCATGCTCATGGTAGGGTAGAATAGAAATATATAGTTTTGAGTGAAGTCAGTGGGTGAGTTGGTGATAAGTTTGGAGCTCTTGGCTGTTGTGAAGCGGATTTATATATTCACAGAGATTAGGGCTTTGCAATTCTTAGAGACTTTGAAGTACAAAATAATACGGCACGGCTTACGACACATATGTAGTGCAACATGTCTACATTTGGTGGTCCTAATTACGTACAGCATTTTCGGAAAAACTTTGCAAGAAAATAAAAAACAGTTGCAAAGACTGAAAAAAGGAAATTTGACTTGATTGTCTTTCTCAACTGTCTTTTTGATTTATTTATTTTTTTGTGCGCACTGACAAGGTCTTCCGAAACGTTGTAAAATTCCAGATTGCATTCGACTGTGCTCACGTGCATAGATATTATATTATTGCAAATTATGGCTTATGTACCGTAATACATATAGGAGCCCTAGTATGCGACCTGCCATTTTTTACCACATTCCCTTTCCTTCCCCTCGATAGACAATAAAGTCCCGCCTCCACAATAAGCCTTTCCTCTATATAGTCTCAAGGAAGAACAATATAGAGTCTGAAAGTGTACGGAGATCCTCCTCATTCATGCTCGAGTAGCTATCAGGATCAGCGGTACTGAACTTGAGGACAAGGAATGGGCCACACAATCGCCGTTTGGCCTTTTTAGCCACATTTACACAGTCCCCATAAGCGAGCTTTTGCATCGCCTTGTTCAGATGATCTTCTTTCTGAAGCCTCATCGCATCTGGGGAATAGAAAAGTTGGAGCAGCTGGTGAGCCTTATCGCCTTTGCCTGAGGTAAGGACGGACGACTTTGTTTTCCCTTGAAAGATAGCATTAGAGTCCAATTTCAGAGTCTGTTGTAGCTGGTCGACGTGCACATTGATAGTTTGCGGATGCGCTGAAAAGTAGGAAGTAGAGTAAGTAATGCATCTTCGTGAACATCATCCGGATATTCACTTTGGTCTGGTTCGAAGAGGAAGCCTGTGACTGTCATCACTCTGGGAGGGGATTTTCTGTGACTGTGACTTATTTGGTGTGTGGGAGAGAGCGAATCTGAGGCGTGTCAGTGTCAGTGACGGCGGAGATGGCTTTTGTAATCCTGAGCAGGGATGAAATGGCGACTCACTCAAGTGCGCTTCCGAGTCAATCATGCTCATGGTATATATAGTTTCGAGTGAGTTTCGAGTGAGGGTCAGCGTGTGGGTGGTAAATTTGGAGCTCTTGGCCGGCGTGAAGCGGATTTATATATTCACAGAGACTAGGGGCTTTGCACTGTAGCCGTATCGTAAGAGACTTAAAAAGTACAAAATTACGGCACCGTAACATATACAATGCAAAATAACTACATCTGGTAGTCCAGATTGCATTCACTGCGGCCGACTGTGGCTGGCGCTTAGAAATGTATGTTGTTATTGCTTTTTATGCTTATGTACTGTAATACTATATACTTGACATTGTATAGTACTGGCTTGCCCTCCAATCCTTCGGTGCGATTCTGCTTTTTCTTTTTCTTTCCACCAAATCCCCTTTTCCTTCCTCTCGATAGACAATAAACCCCCCCCCCTCTCACAAATAAGCCTTATCTCCCTACAGTCTCGGGGGATTTAAAAATTTTGCTGAAAGTATAGGGAAATCACTCCCATCTGCGTTTGAGTAGCTATTGCAATCCACGTTACTGAACTTAAGGACAAGGACCGGGCCACACCACACACACCAGTGCTGTTTGTCCGGATAAAATAAAGAAATGAGGTTTTTGATCGCCTCGTTCGCATGATTCCTCTGAGGCCTCATTGTGATTGGGAAAAATAGAAGAAGGAGCGGACGGGGCAAAATTTCGCCGTTACGTCCATATGTTAGGACTTCAGACACAAGCTGTGTCCAATTCCATGGGAAGACGTGCTGTAAGTCCAGCTCCCGAGTCCGGCCCGAGCTCGGTGTCAGCTTGAATTTCACATTGATAAGTTGTGGATTGTCTGAAGAGTAAGAAGTAGAGTAAGTCATGCATCTTCGTGAACGTGAACAGCATTCGGATATTAATATTCACCTTGGTATGGTGGGAAGAAGATGGCTGTGACTGTCACGTCCGGGGCTGGGGCCGGGGGTGGTATCCGAATCAGAGTCGCTGGAACGATGTAGGGATAACTGTTTTTGCCTCTGACGCACTCAATGATTTCGTTCCAGTGCCTTGTTCGATCCTGTGGGGTGTCNAAAAAAGAGCGAGCTTGTCAGTGACAGGGATGGCCTTTGTGAGCCTGAGCGGCCATGAAATGGCGACTCACTCTATTCAAGTGCGATTGACTGCAGTACCACTCCTTTTTACAGGAACTGCACATATACAAGGCCTGTTGGAGGCAGGTTGGGAGTCCGCAGAGATGTATGGTATAGGGCCTGGACGAGACGCTTGTGCTCATGCTCATGGTAGGGTAGAATAGAGATATATAGTTTCGAGTGAGGCCAGTGGGGTGGTAAGTCTGGAACTCTTGGCTGTTGCGAAATAAATGACCAAAGGAGAAAAGAAAAAAGAAACAGCTACAACTTTGTTCACAGAGACCTAAACTCTGCACTAGTACTGTAGCTATATTGTAAGAGACTTTAAAGTACAAAATACAGTGCAAAATAACTATATTTGGTAATCAATAATTACTTAAAAGTCCAGATTGCATTTGGCTGGTGCAAAGAAATGTATGCTATTATTGCCTTTTATGCTTGTGTGTATACTTGACACCGTACTGTACCAGCTTGCCCTCCAATCCTTCGGTACGATTCTGCTTTTTCTTTTTTTTCTTCACCACATCCCCCTTTCCTTCCTCTTGATGGACAATAAAGCCCCCGCCTCCACAAATAAGCCTTACCTCCCTACGGTCTCGGTNGGGGGGTACAATAAGGCTTCTTTAAGTGTAGGGAAATCAATCCCATCCGCGTTCGAGTAGTTATTGCATTTATCGTTACTGAACTTGAGGACAAGGACCGGGCCATACCAGTGCCAATTGGCCGCATTCGCATGGTCCCCACAAGTGAACTTTTGTGTCGCCATCTTCATATTAAAGCTCATCGCTTTTCGGGAATAGCTGAAAAGTAAAAAGGTAGAGTAAGCAAAGCATCTTCGTGAACAGCATGGTTGAATTTCATGATTGTCTGAGCATAGAGCAATATGATTCCCAACTGACCGAGTTATAAGTATTTAGGGCTATTCGATCTTTCCGCGCTACTATTCCCTTCCATTCCGACATCTTGAAACAGCAGCACACAGCAAGAATCACACGGCAAACAACGCGCGGTCCAAAATCAGTCAGAATACTTGCATGTATAGTCGGAAGCCGGACAGGTCGATATGTCTACCAATGCGAACAAATGAAACTACTATAGACGTTTGAGCCCCAGTAGGCGGGGGCGGTATGGGATACCTACATATATATATATATATCGGATTGGATACACAAGTACTGATAGGACGAGAGGATAGAGAGAACCGGAATGAAACACGGGCGACACGGGGATGAGAACACACGGGACGTAGAAACACGACGACACGAGGGCCGACGACACAACGGAAAAGAGACTTAGGTGTTCGTTCGTTCGAATGCGCACGGGGGAAAAGACTGGGGTGTTGTTTGTCGAAAGAAAAAGTATTTGCGTGGACCCTCAAGATAACCTGAGGATGGGAGAGAAGATGGGAGGTGTAAAGTTACGGGGCGTAGGAAAGAAAGTATGGGATAAGGCATATAAATGACTTTGAATAAGACAGGGAGAGAAGAGAGACCGAGACCGAGAGAGAGAGNAAAAACGTCGAAGAAAATAAAGGCGACGGGGAGAGAAGTGTAGTTGATNAAAAAAAATAACAACCAATAGCCCAAGGGTTCCGCGCTGCTGCCCTTGCAGAAAGCAAAAACAAAGAATGCGCGGGATCCGAAGCCGGCTTTCTCCATCCACTGAGGTATTAACGGGAAGCATATACAGGTGTTGATAAAGTATCGCGTTTTTGTGGAGCGGAAGACGCCCAGACAGTTTGAAGTGGTTTTTGGCAGCAATGGATATCGAGGCAGGAGACGAGAAAAGAACGAAGGAACAAGGGTATTCCAGACAACAATAAGTCAGGTAGATGAGAACCATCACTGGACCTCCTCGGTAGGGGTCATCTCAGCATTACCGACCGCTGTATCTGCGTCGAGGATGCCATCGTCCTCGACTTCAAACTCGAGACCTGCACCATCTAATTCGCCTTCAACATCTGGATTCGGTGATGCCGCGTTCGTGGCAGTGTTGCCGCTCGCAGTCCTGCGCATGCCGCCCGAACCACCCTGAGGGCCAGAGCGCGGTGGGTTGGCACACCGATCCTTGCCATGAGCGATACGAAGGTTTGCGTAATCCGGCTTATTTTTGATTCCATCGATCGCCTTGATTGCATTTGAGATATTCGTGAAGTTGACGAAAGCACAGTTCCTAAGATCGACCAGATGATTAGAATTGATTAGATAGTGTACCATGGGACTTACTTTTCTTTCAAGAAGTTAACGAGCTCAATGTCACCGTACTCGCCGAAGTCTCTCCTTAGCTTTTCTTCATTGAGCTTATCGAAGTCCTCGACATTGCCGATGTAGACATTGCGCGTAGCACCAGAGTGTACAGCAAGAGCGAGAGCAGGAGGCAGAGGACCAGCGTTCTTACCCCAGCCAACCTTGAGACGCCGATTGTTGAGCGTCAGACCTTGGTAAGACGCTACTTGATAGAAGGTGAATGCTGCGGTGGGATCCACAAAAGTCACAAACTGTGAAACAGGAAATCAGGAACATAATTGGCAATTCGGATAAGATACAATCTTACGGCAATGTGCTTGTCCTGCATGTATCTTATGCTCTGTAAGACACCGCCACGGATTGAATTACAGAGATCCTCTATCGTTGTCTCGGGGTGAATGTTACCGAGATAGACGGTACGGTTGAGGCTTGCCGAGCCCATGCCATTCATGCCATTCATACCATTCATATTCTCTGGTGAGAAAGGCGCATAAGGAGAGAAAGGCGATGTCTGCAGAGGAGACATCTGAACTGCAGACTGGGCAACAAGGGATTGCGCTGCAGCGGCTTGAGCAGCCTGAGCAGCTGCTTGCTGAGACTTCGGGATGTATGCACAACGGTCTTTGCCGTAATTGACACGTTTACCGGCCCATGCGGGTTCAGTAGGGAGCGTTGCGACAACCTGAGGAAATTAAATTATGAGCACGTTTTTCTTCACGACAGCAATTAATAAAGAGGCAAACCTTGGTGGCAGTGGAGATGCTCAAAAAGTGTACAAATCCGATGTTCTTATCACGAACGATCTTGACCTGGTCGATCAGACCGAATCGACTGAGATCGTCGCGAAGCTGTTCCTCGGTCATACCCTCATCGAGGCCACCAATGTATACATTGCGACTCGCGTTACTCTGTTGAATGCTGAGCGCGACCTGGCTAGGCACGGGACTGGGTTTGCCCCAACCGATCTTTAGCTCGATCCCGTGGAGGGAGAGCTTTTTGATCGTCGCGTCCGCATGGAAAGCCGCGGCGGTTGCACCATCGAGGAAGCTCAGGAACACGCATGACTTCTCGGGAAGTACGCGAATGGACTCGAGAGGACCAAAGTGCACGAGGTTGAGTAATTCGTCAACGGATGCAGTCGAGGGGAGATTGCCGACATAGACCGTGCGACCGGTCGCATTACCTGCAGAACCGAGAGCTGCATTGAGCGCAACCGATGAATAAGCTGAGGGAGTAATTGGGACGTTCAAAGAGTTCATACGCTGCTGGTTGAAGCTCTGCTACAGAAAATCACAAGGTCGCTATGGGCATTGTTCACATATAACCGGTCAAGCTTTGCTCACCTGCTGGAACGAGCCCAACTGTGGGGTGTAGGGAAAGCCACCGACACCAAGCATGCCCATGCCTCCCATACCCATACCTCCTAACCCGTTCATTCCACCCATTCCAAGCATGCCATTCATGCCGTAGCCGCCAAAGCCGCCGTATGCAGCGCTGCCGTTCTGGCTATTTTGCTGATTTTGTTGTTGTTGTTGGTGCTGCTGCTGCTGCTGGATCGTGGGAAAGGGAGAAGTCGGGCTAATCTGGGAGGGCATGCCTGCACCGTTCGTCGCGGTGTTGACAGTGAGCGAAGGGGTAGAGTAAAGCTGGCTACCACCAAGGCCGAGGCCGCTCGTACCGTTCAGTCCACTAAATCCCGGCGAGCTCGAGTGCGAGTGCTGGTTGATCGCGGCCTGGTTGCCGTAACCGTAGTTTGCGAAGAGGTCGCGGGAAGCACCGTTGGTGACAGGGCTGTTCGTGAAGGAGTTGGGGGACCAGCGAGCCTTCTTAGACTCAGGTCCTCCGCTCAATTCCATGGGCCTCTACGCGACGATCAGTGGACCGCCTTCGCTTGCTACACGCAGAAAAAAAAAGGGAGAAAAAGAAAGATAAACGCACTTTAGACATGTCGAGGTCAAACGAGTAGCTCTGAGGATACGCAAAGACCGTCTGGGAGTCGTCCATTTCCGTGATGCGCGAGGGGGGAGAGAATGAAATGGATGAGGGAAGAGGCAACGGCGAAAATGATTTTGAAGGGAAAAAAATGCCGCAAATCAGATTCAATATAGATATGAATAAGAAAGGAGCGTAAATGGACTGGCACAAGCAAACGAGTGTGAGTTTTGAGGAAAAGAGACACGCACGAAGAAAAAGAGTCAAAAGTCGATGTAGCTCGAAGGGAGAGTGTAAGCGACTGAAGGACAGATACGTGCGGTGTATAGATAAAGGAAAGGGTGCAAGACGCGAACAAATTCCAAAGGCCGCTCAACGACAGCGGCAACAACGAAGACAACGGCAGCGACGGCGAGGGCGACGACGACGAGACAATCGACGACGACGACGAAGGCCAAATGGACGTTCGAACGAAAAAGCTGGTTCGCGCCTTCTTCACGGCTCAGACCATCTATCCAGGATTGCCTTTTTCAAACTCCGCCCGACTATCTAATGTGCCGTCGCCTGTCTCAGTGTCTGGCCAAGCCGCTTGATTGTTCTCGAAAAACGAACGGTCAGAAATTTTAGGGGGTGCAACGATGGCAGAAAACATATCCATATTACAGCATGCAACAGGGGTGAGCACCATACAAAGCGAAGAAGAAAAGCGACATAATATGCTAGAAAAAAAAAAGATCCATAAAGTAACAAGACTGAGTATATGTGCGTAATGCGGACAGTTGAGTTTGTGGTAGTCGGTTATTTTTTGCTGGCGACGGCAAGGTGTTGTGGTGCGCGGACCCGAGAAGTCACCGGATCTGTCTGCCAAAATCGAGCTTGCTCTCCTTCTTCGACTCACGGTTCTCTCTCTTGGGGAACGCATTCCAGAACCGTAATGTCTCGTCCCCGGCACCCGTCACAATGGTCTCCCCATCTGGGCTCATTGCAAGATACAGCACTCGGTGCGTGTGTCCTGTCAGCGACGCGACCATGTCCAGCGAAGGGTACTTCCAGATGCATATCTGGTTTTGCGCCGTCGTCGACGAGAACCCGTGTGTCGACACTAGCTCGTGCGATGTCAGTGACCATGTCAGATTGCACACCTAATAGAAAACATATGTCGTCAGTCACGATCCCGCTTTGGNAAAAAAAGAAAACTAACGTACCTGACTTCCAGTGTCCAAATCATTGAGCATCGTCCCGTTGAATACATTCCAAAACCGGATAGTCTTGTCCTGCGTCCCGCCTCCCGTTGCCAGGATTCCGGACATATGCGGGTCCCACGCAAGCGCCTTCACGGCCGCGGTGTGTTCGTGAAATTTCCACAGCGGTTGATCTCCCGGCTCATCATCTGTCGCGTTCATGCTGCCGGTAGTAGCATTATTCGTACCTCCAATGACCCCGGTTCTCCCACTGCTTCCACTTAAAAAGCCAGCACCGGTCCCGACACCGGCTCCGACACCACTCCCACTGCCTGTCCCGCTTGCGCCAACATCTCTCGCGCTCCCAACTCCACCAGTATTCCTGTTCCCACCAGACCCAGAACCCATTCCTGCAGCGCGGCGCGAGCCTCTAAGGTCCCAAATACAGACCTTGTTATCGTTCCCGCCGCTCGCAAGCATTGCACTCTGTGGTCCACTGTCCCCACTCCATCTCAAGCCGCACACCTCTTGTCTGTGCCCTGCGCACCGGCGGAATGGCCTCGGTGTAGCTTCACGTACATCGCGGTGGTGCACCATGCGGTCGCGGGAGCCCGAACTTAAAATGTGTGAGTTCCAAGCGAGCGCACCAATGCGCTGCGTGTGCGCTTGGTTGTACGACCGGATTAGTTTTAGTGTGCTCGCGTCATAAATGTGTAAACGCCCATTCAGTGTACCGATAGCTAATGTAGTGCCCTGTAACCTAGATTAGGACTGTAATTATCTAATAAAAATAAATTCAGTCAACGCACCTTCTGGACCCAAGAAAGCGAGCTAATTGTATCATGTTGCGATTGTAAATCACATAACTTCGATACGACCGCTGTATGTGCAGTCCATAGGTAAACACACGAGCCCAACCCGACGCCGAGCACGTTTGAACTCGACCAGTCCACAAGATTCAAATAGAAATCATCCGCAAGATCCGGTGCATCTAGGACGCGATACGGCGTCTTGCAGACACTGCGCAGCTGTCTTCTCGGACTTTCTAGAAGACGCCGACTTTCAGCACGAACTGGACTTAACGAGTAAACTTCGTCCGTAGGTGTATCTAAGCGACGTGTTGGAGTGGCTGGATTGGAGCCAGAAGGTGAGTTGAAATTGAATAGTCGCTTTCGCGAGGGCGTAGAAGGGAGGGCTGAAGTCGATGCATTTGCATTCGTCCGTTCCGGTGATCCTGGTCTGACATCAGGTGGCGTGACTTCGGTGTGTAGGACCGATGTGAATAGCGAGTTTGCCTGCTCTATATAAGAAATTATGAGGAATTCGTTTCATATACATAATATAGAGGCAAAATGTAAATGGCCGATACACTTGATCGTGCTCCATTTGCGAACTCAGCGAGTCTGAACGTTACGTAGCAAATTAAAGAACACTGCATCCTTCTAAAACAGAGAACCAGGAGTCCTCAATTTGTCTCCGATGCCTTTCATTCACTGAGAAACACCCTAGAAGGCAAAAGAACGAATGGTGAGGACAAAAGCAATCGTACACGTACCTCGCAGCGCATCCGACTCGGTCGGGATTAGTCTGTTAGTTTTGGAGGGCGTATGTGGACCACCCTCGTCCATTAAGTTGTAACTTGTTCGGATGTCTCCTCCATCTCTCGACGGTACAAACCTAACGTGAACCCGAACCGGCCGTTCAACAAAGCCCTTTCCCAGAAACCCGGACCCGCTCACCTATCGTTGTAGTCCTTGGGGCGCAGCTCGGGCGAAGATGGCCCTGCACTCTCGTCGGTAGAGCGTGAGTCCAGCGAGGGCGTCGAGAGGTTGGCAACGCCGAATATGGGATTAACCCTCGGTCTGTTGCGCACGGGAGCCTCGTCGTCATTGTCGGCGTCGTGATGCGCAGCGCGCAGGCGTTTCCCAAAAGGGGAGTTCTTGAGGCCAGACATGAATGACGATTCGTGTCTTCTTTTCTGTCGATGTATGCAGTGCTTGACTTTTGTATTGTATGCGTATGTAATGGCCTGTGGTGAAGATAATTGAATGTTGGAGATGTTCTTGGGCTTGAGCAGAGTTGTTGTGCAGCGAGNAAAAAGCGAGAGAAAGAATAGAACAATACCGACAGCACGTAGACACGAAATTAAAGAGCCAGCATGAAGGGGAGCAAAGCAGGAGGGACTGCCACGGCCTGAGGCCTGCTTGAGTGGCTGAGGTTGAAGGTGGTCAAAGGTAACCCGCGCGGACGGACGCGTCGCAACGCGTGGCCAGGCTTTGGCCATGTTTGGTCAAATATTATTGCTGGACAAAAGCAACCCAAAGAAAACCACGGACTCCCTTTCTCGTTATTCATAAACAGTAGCTGAGTTTTACCCCATAATCTTATCTCATTCAAGTTCCTCTAATATTTTATTTCAGAGTCAAATAACAAGCAGGAAGAGCACACCGAGAGTCGGCAAAAGCCGAGGCAATCGACGCGTTTGCCGTCGGAGTGTAAATCCGGGCACCTTGTCCCGCTCACCCATCGAGCGAAGGCAGCAGGATGAATGTAGGTCGACAACTGCCAGCCATCCATTTGCCCAATGTTGCTCACATTCATACCCTTGCTCTTGGTAGAATCTGCTCGAGTCGCTGTCATCACAGCGACTCCGGCTGCGCGTCCAGGACAGCGATCTCAAGCGTCTCCTCAGCTCCGTTAAGGAAGGCCGTGTAGGTCACACTTCTATTTTACGGTTTCATGGTCGAAGCTGAACGCGACCAAGGGACACGATACGAAGCTCTCAGATGCATTCTACGACTCCCTCGAAGGCGTACTGCACGACCTCCGCGCCGTCACCATTGTGCGTACGCGACACGCTTGTGGCGCGACGATCGTACTGACCAATCGTTTGTCTGCAGGATAACCATGATGCGGATGCATTCCTCAAGCCTGTGTCAAAGATAGACTATCCTGACTACTTCGAAAGTGCGTATTCATGGTCATTTCTTTTTCTTGTACGACCTTCCTGATCATGAGTGCAGTCATCAAGGAGCCCATGGACCTTCAAACGATGCTCAAGAAGGTCAAGCAGAAACAGTACAAATCCAAGGCCGAGTTCTCGGATGATCTCGAGCTAATATGGTCAAACTGTTTCGTTTACAATACCGGCGATGTACGTTCATTTCTATGACCATAAGGCAGAAAGCGGTGCTTTGCACGAAGCTGGGACATATCTACATCATCAATGCGAAGGTTTGCAGGACTCTGTAAACCTGCATTCCAAGCGATATAAATGATGCAATACGGATCTCTCCTGCATTGTACTTTGATGCAAATGAATAAACACGGCCTGCATTTCTGAGATCTACTTAATTTATGTTTCTGCTCTCACCATATGATACCTTCCTATCATGCTCATCCTCATATTGCAGTAGAACGCAAAGACGCTGACATGATCCAACAGAATCACCCACTTCGGATGTGCGCTAAGCGCCTGCAGGAGAAGGCGATTCGCTTGCTGAAGAATGTTACCGACCGACGCGACCGCCTCGATCCACCCGTACCGATGGACATGCGCACTACCCCCGCCCTCAATGGCGTCAATCTCAACGGACATGCGCGCAAGCACTCTGTGACGCCTATGCCGAAGGCACCTGCTATCACAATCACGAAGAAGGTAGTATCTGCAACACCCCCACCGCAAGCGCCCCGCCGTGAAGTATTCTTCGCGGAATCGCCCGCTTTTGTGCGCACGGCGGGGGGTATGTCGACATTCCTTGCGCTCGATCGTGATCTGGACAGTGAAAATGTCGCGGGCCCGTCTCGACTACTGCAGATCATTGATAGTGGCGAGTCAGACGAAGAGGGGCATTCAACGGAGGCGGTGAATGGTGTCCTAGGTGACAAGCGCAAACTGTGAGTAGATTCTACCCGCTCGTTTAAAACCCGCTGACTTGGTCATAGCATCGTTAACGGTGACCCTCGTCCACGAAAAAAGGCGCGCACCCGAGTGCGAGCAGATGCTGACCCCGTCGAGCTGTGGTGGGAGGCGACCACATCTGCCGCACTGATGGCAAATGGCCTACCTACACTCACATACTCATCCTCTACCATGTGCGAGTCACCTCAGCACAGCACACCACCTGCCCCGACACCTGCCCCGAAATCAATACGGAAGAAAAAGAAAAAGCGTCCACCAGAGCATCCAGATCTACAGCAGCCGAAGTCGCTTCTTGGCCTGATCAGTAATAATATCTCTGCTCTGCGACGTGTACGGCGTACACACAGCAAATTTCAGACGTTAAATGTCAGTTCGGATGATGGAGCAGGACCAAGTGGGATAATTGAGCCTCCAGAGCCAATAGCAGACGAAGCAGATGTGGATATAGATGCCACTATCGATGAGCGACCTTGGCGGTCGCGAGGAACAGGTCTTGAAGTCGGGCAGCAGGACGCGGATGAATGTTTGGATTGGATGGGCATGAAAATTTTAGAACATTCAGGGTTTCAAGGTGAGTATATACGGTTGTGGAGGGAGTAAGGCTAATCATGGTTTTGTGCACAGGTACTTCAAGAGCAGCGCTGGACGTCTTTACCGGTGTTGCTGCGGAATATTTATTCAATGTCGGGCGTACACTTCGATTTCTGTGTGACAAGTACTCTCAGCAAATGTCTGCAGAGGTATAGCCGTTATAAATATCCAGGAAGTATACAACTGATATCAAACAGGAAATTATTCTTCATACCTTATTTGAGAGCGGGATAACTCATGTTCGAGACTTAGAGCGCTACATCACCGACGATGTCATACGCTATGGAACTCGTCTAATAGACCTCGAAAAGAAGCTCTTGAATGCTTATGATGAAGCCGTAAGTTTTCTTCACACAAAAAATCAGAGTAATTCAGCTTACGGTAAATCTCATTGATAAGGCTACCGAGAATGCGCTGGACGATGAAGCCTTTTTTGGCGACGGGGACGAAGAAGACGGTGAACTTCTAATGTATGCTCTTGATCTTCTCAGACGTCTTTTCCCAGCTAACCAACAAATCTTTATCCTAGGGGTAACTTTGCCGATCAATTCGGTGACGACTTCCTGGGATTGCGAGAACTGGGGATCGCTAGCGAGCTCGGTCTTCAAAGCCTAACTATACCCAAAAAGCTTCTCAAAGGCAAGAACAAGCAGCGACTCGCACAAGACAGGTGAGCACATTTCAGCTTGAACGTAGCTATTATAAACACTGAAAATAATATCTGTAATTAGTGCAAAGCCCAACGAACCTCCCCCACCCTATCCTCCTCCCCCACTTTTCGTCCCCCTCGATTCCCCGCGCGTCGATGCCCAAATTGGGCTTCTCCGTGTCTTCTACATGCAGCGCTTCAATGAGCATGCCTCACGCACCGCTCCAGGGCAAGCCACACCCTTCGTCAAACTTCCGCCCCGCCCTCTCTCTCTTACAACAGTCCTCGAGCTCGAGCTCGAGGGGCGAAATCCTGCCGAGGTGCTGCAGGAGCACGCGCTCATGGCACCCCCTGTACCAAACCCCGCTGCACCACCGGTGTTGTTACCCGACGATGCACCTCCACCCGCGCGCACGCGCAGCGGCCCGCTCGGCCAGATCATCCGTCCGAGTGCGGGCGCGTTGGCGGCGATGAAGAAGGCGAAGCCGAAGGAGGGCGTGCATGGCCCTGCGGGTCTTGGTGCGGGAATGCAGCCGCTGTCGGGCGGTGCTCCCGATGCGTCTGTCGGGGTTGTCGCACCACCTGAGTTTTCGACTACGGGGCGCATGGCTTCTGTTTCTACTAGCAATGCGGAAGGGACACAGCATGTCAAGAAAAATGCAAGTTCGAAAAAGAAGTCTGATACGCCCATGTTCGTCGTGGCTAACGCCTGATTTTTTATTTGTTACTCTCGTCGCTTTCTCTCCTCTCTGGCTACTTCCCGACCCCGAGTGTAACTCTAAGACTACTAGTATACCGATCCATATTCCTATTGATATCCATATTTGTGTTACTTAACCGATTTCTGATTCTCTGTCGATCATGTCGATGTACTGTGTTATATCGTTTCATTAGTACGATATGCGGGAACACGACATATTTGCAGATGTGTAGCATTATATGTTGTAGAGCATTATTGCCTGACATACTTACTTCCTTTGTCTCCTACGTTTGCTTCTGATCCTTTACCAAAGATAAGAAGCATTTCAATGCACATCTCTTCGAGGCATATATGCTGGGATCAGCCCTGGAAATTCGCATAGCATAACAACCTAATTTACAACAGATCAGTACTCAGTACTCTCTTACAGATTATATACATGGTGCGTGGTGCTTGGGCGCTGCCTCGTTTGATCGGATTTGTTCAATAGCCTTGCTGCTGATAGTATCCTCCCTGCTGAGGCTGGCCATACGCGGGTTCGTACCCGCCTTGAGCACCATACCCAGGAGCACCGCCACCATAGCCCCCGCCGTATCCGGGTGGGCCAGGCGGCGGCG
>SGPK01000507.1:0-16616 GCA_004802695.1 Phellinidium pouzarii
AGTCAGTGCGACTATTGGAGTTCGTAAGTTGCATTCAGCCGCCTCCCAACGGTCCGAAAGACGAGACCCTATCTGCGCAGAAAAGACGCCAGCTAGAACTCGTTTGGAGTTATGAATGAAAAAGAAANNAAAAAAAAAGTGTATCGTGCGTCAATGGACAGTGGACTAAAAGCGGCCGCACGTATGTGTTCCCGCGAGTTCCTTCTGTAACCTTGCTGAAACGTGATGAGACGCTGATACGTCGATAGCATGTGCTGTTATTTTTTTAAATTGAGCCCCTGTCGTCCTAGGCAGAAAGTGCGGCGGAGGGCCTTTTCGTTTTGAAAAGACGCTACGACGCGCCTGTATCAAACTTCAAGAACCCCAAAAATAAAGAAACAGAAGAGAGAAAAAGGAAGCCCGTAAGCCCGAAGCACCTCGAAGGATCTTTGCATACACGATGACAAGTGCGGTAAGCACGGATGGGCGAATGAACCGCTACCGGTGCATCTCCGGGATGTGAGTGGCTTCGTACAATTGCATTCGTGAACTGCTCTAAGCAGTACAAGGGCAGCAGACACGTAGCATCAGCGTGCGTGCTTCCTGACTGCGTCATCGTAAAAAGATCATTTCATTTCGTCTCGCGTGTCTTCTGCGAAGTATGCAAAATCAACGCTCCCGAGCTATACTCTACTAAGCGGTCGGGTCCCGGTGCCGCGTTTTCCCATAGCCTCTGTTACCCCACTCGAGTATGTATACCAATGGCTAATGCCGGAAATCACAGGACACTCGCGGCTATAGTTTTCCAAAGCGCCATTGGGTTGTTGACGCTGTTGGTGCAATTTTGGGAGAAGGTCAGCTTTGTACACGAGACATACGTCAGAGAACAAAGGAAGACGGAATCTTTGGAAGTTCGGCGATATGGAAGGACGGGCGTGCCTGCGAGAGAATAGACCTACATTTCGGCGCTGAGCGGAAGGTTTACATCTGCTGGGCGGTTCTGCCATTCTGTGGCAAAAAAAAAACCGTGGAAAGCCCAGAATCAGGTGAGCAAACGATAGTCGAGAAATAAGCACAGGAACAGCNAAAAAAAGGCGAGCGAATTGAAAGAGAAAAAACCGGTAATAGGAACGAAAGAAGGAGGGACATGGGAAGGATGGAAAGTAAAGTCGAGGCTGTCGCTAATACAACGAAGGTAGAGGACCCACCCTCAGGTTCTTGTGTATCCTCTATGCCAAACCCAAGTCGCCATGTGATTCCTTGAGCACTGTTTGTCAGGCTGGGGGCAGACATAAGTCAGCGGATCGTTGAAGGGACACAAAAAATTGTGAGGATCTGAGGCGAAATTCGGTTGTAACTTGGACCGACTCGGCACGCGCGGAGTAACTATAAACCGAGAAGCAAAAGCACGCACAAATCCGGAGGGGCTAGAGAGTTGTTCTTGAGGTGGGTGGTCTGTCCAGAGCAATCCAGAGGGACATATGCTCAGCATAGCAGGAATAGCGAGTACGTACACGGGAAGAATAACCATCAATACAGACCTTGACTTCTGTATCCATTGTCGTAAAGTCGGAAGACTCACCCCCAACTGTACCGCAGTATTGCTGTGTGACATCCTTCTTGCCGCCGACAACCACTGTCTTCGCTCCTTCTTCTTTAGACATAGTGACCTAGAGCGTAATTGAGAAAAGCAGGAAGATGATGACGTCGTAATTCGAAGGACGCGCAATTGTGTCTGTGAACCGAACTCACTGAGAAAAGGGAGCAAGAACTTGCACATCTGATAAGCACCGAAGACTCGGTCATAAAGAATGCTCTACTTCATGCTTTTAAAAGTGCCGTACCTGCCATTACTGACGATGACGACCTTTTTCGTGTCGAAGAGAGGTGCGTCTGGCGGAGTTTGATCAAAGGGCTGGCACTCCTGGCCGAGACTGTCGAAGGACGGCAGGTGATTCGATCGGTTCAAAAAACACAGAAGTAGTCTAGTTAGATTAAACTCAGATAGCAGTGCGTCACTTACCGCTGGCTGAAAGAGTCCGAGCGTCCATTGATCACTGTTTTCACCGGTGGTTGTAGCCAGTCAAACTCAGCAGGGAAAGGCGTATTGTTTGCGAATCTCCAATTCAGAGGGTTGTACATAAGTTCGTTATTTGGGTCGGCACCGTCCGAGATTTGTTGGACAATTAGCTGGGCGAGCGGTCCAGCTCGTGCTTTGGTGAACAAGCCAGCTTGCGGAACAGTTGTATTTTTCGGGCCGGCGATCTCAACACGGACAGATTAGGGGAGGAAAAGAAACGAGAGCATTCGACTCTTACAATCCGATGCAGCCACTACAATAACACCAGTCAGCATTGAGAAAAGAAATAATTATCTGTATAGCTTACGTGGGCCGCGCATATGAAGCCTGTGCACACCATCAATACCTAGTAAGCACGAGTGAATGACCCAACGGAGAGTCTCGTACCTCCCCCATTGTTAGTCTATGAGGCGTAAAGATATAACTCAGAGTCGATTTGAGTTTCCTTGAGGAATACGTACAACATCGACAATCAGCTGCGTCGCACCACTGCTGACAAGGGTCCGAAGGCCGCTCAATAATGTGGTCATGAACGGATCTAATTCGGGCTCCTCAAAGCTACCAAGAGAGAGCACGCCAGTTTTTCCGTCCTCAAGCATATAAAACTGCGTTACACCCGTACCAGCGATGGGTGAAGCAGGCTGTAACGGCGGCGGCAGGACCACGTCCTTCAGTGGCCTGTCGATAAACATGGCAGAAATGGCGTTCTTCCCGACTCGAGGACTCGAAGACACCTGACGTGAAGAGGATCTACCGATTCGGCGCCTCTCCATCGCGGATGCGCCGGAGATGACTGGGTCTGCATTGGCGTTGGCGTCGACGCCATTCGTGCTAGCCGTAGCCACACAGTTGTTTGCGCGAAAAGACGCAGAGTCCGTAAAGTTGAAAGACGAAGTACCGAAGCGAGAGCGGTATGGGAGCTACGCGTACGCAGTAAAAGATCCAAGTTTCTCAGCCGGAAGTCAACCCATGTTAGGGCGGGTAAATCTGCTTACTGAGAATGTATCAGTAGCGCTACTATTCACACGCTGGACGGTCAAATCAACGAAATCTGCTAGAGGCAGGGACATCTGAGCGAAATTGCCCATGATGTAGTTCCAGCCTGCATCGACGCGCTGGTAGCTGGAGAAGAAGCTACAATATTAAGTAGAAGAAGGATAACGAATTGTGCAACGCCGATCCGTCGATCCCCAAGACAAAAGTCAGAAATCAGATCTCTTACTAACACTAATTGCAGGCGTCGATCACCTGTTTTGGCGCGTGCCAAATCCTTCGAAGCTTCCTGTGATCGCTGCATTAGCATCAACAGCGACAAAGGGATCCTGGCCGTTGATGGCAAGTACTTTGGCACCAGACAGCTGAGAGGTAAATCCGATCAGCGTTTCCCCGAATACGCGACGACGATTTAAGTCACTCACTGAAGCAAGCTGCCCCTTCAGATTTCCTGGTAGCGCGTCCTGCCAGACCTCAATTTCGTCGGCAAACTCTGCAGTGGTTACTTCAAATGCCTCGGGTGCGATATGCACAGCTTGATCACCCTGCGCATCCGTGAGGAGCACAAGTGGCACGGGCACGAAGGTCAGGAATAGCGAATCGTAGCACAGATTCGAGTACACGCAATGCCCATCCATGAGTCGCTTCACAGAGAGCGAGAGGTCGACATGCATCGCAAACTCCGAGCTGTACGCTGTGCTCCCAATGCGCGCCAAGTCTCCGAGAATGTCCTCGTGCACATCAGCTGTAAATGGCTTTGGCGCACGCACCTGATAACTGACAGACGTGTGAAAAGCGAGTGATTTGGTGACGACATCAAGAATCTGCGAAGTTCTTAAATGTAGGCGCTGAGCACAGGTAGAGATATGAAGGGACGTACATTTGACTTCGTGCTTTCATTGATTGGAAAAGAATCAAAACAGGCGCGCACAGCACTAGGAGCAACCCATTTTTTCCCTCCAATGGCAGCACAAGGGTCAACAGCTCTTGCTATCGTAAATGCCGGCGCCGAGGCAATCAGAGCAGACAAGCCCGACAATACAGTGTTGACCATAGTGGATCCCCCAACCAAGAGAACAGTAAGCACCCTTGCTTTTAAAGACTTCATGCAAGTGTCCATCCGAGTTCCGAGCAGCGGTCCGCAAGGAAGTCAGTTAGAGGCACGCTACTAGCGAGATGTAATTCCAATCTTCTCTGATGGATTCTCGATTCTTTATAAAGAACTGAGCGCCGGCGATATTATTTGCAGCATTGCGCCGATCCAACCATTCGAAATATGTCCACGAAAATGCCAAGGCAACACAGAAAGAATCCAGGGCTTGTTCGGACAACGCGCTCGTATGCCATGCCAACCCGCAGCAACCCTCTAACAGAGCGGACGCGAACGCGTAACAAGCCATTATGAGTTCAGCCGAGTATATCCCTAGGCGTGGAAAGGAAAACATTGTTTTGAACAATGGTGAGAGTCACTCACTCAAGAAGCATTGCACATGGTAGAAGAGAGGAAATCGATCTCCAGGATAACGAAATGCATCAAGAGTCTGGCGACAGTGGCGAGCCATGCTGCAAGAAGCGTTTTTAGATACGACTACTTGCAAATCTTGCGCGGAAGAAAATTCTCCACCAGTGCACACAAGATTCGAATCCCCAATTTCTTTCCACGGAAATGGTCACGGGCGTCGTAGAATCTGATATGGGAAGCACAAATGATCACGGTTACGAAAACAAGATTTGGTCAGTACCGAGCTTATTGTAACAATAAATTCAGCGACAAAATTGTAAAGTGAAGGCGCGGATGGAACGTACAAAAAGCAAAATCTGTAAGTCCCTTCTAAACCCTTGCACATCCGTTGCTGGACGGCCAGAAGCCGCTCTCCCTCAATCACTTCTCATCTTATCCGCAGTATACAAGCGAAACAAGCACTGACAAATATTGCTTTAAAAAAACTATGGCTGCTGATCGACAACGGGCTACTATTATTCCTATGCCGCCTGACCCTTCGCAGCAGATTTTGTGGCCACGACGCTCCTCCATATCCAGGTGTCTATCGGCTGTAGTGCCCCAGCTGACATACGCTTAATAGGTTGAAACTGTTCAAGCACCTGCTCAGTGACTTCGTCCGTGCTCTCGCTGTCGACAGAATTAGTCGCAGGTTTGACGTGGACTTTCTCAATAACGCCCTTTTGCCGCAGGGACTGAAGAACTACATCCTTCAAGTATCTGAACAGAGACNTTTTTTGAGAGAGCACCTAATGATATCAATGAAATTGGCTCACGTCACGGAACGAACGGGATTCGGTGGTGGTGCTGCACGCCAATGCCAGTGTGAAGGCTTGATAGGTTTAGCTCGGTGAAAGATTTCTTTTGTGGATGCGCCAGAGCCTTCAGGACATGATCGCAGAATGTTCAAGACAGCTTCCACCGCATCCTTCGTCGGTGGTGCAATACCAGTCAGTCGCATTCTGGCAGGCGTGCAAAGAGTGCATTTGGCACCGAGCGGGCGGCGTACATTTCTTCTGGTCGTGGGAATAGCCACGTGATTGCCTTCGACTGAGTACTAACAAACAATGAGTTTTATCCGAAGATCTTCCCTCGACCTCGACATTTTAACACATTTTACTTTTTATACTATTGCACAGTGCGCACGCGCCTGACTCTATTGGTTGCGGGCCAATGAAGTAATATTATCAATAGACAGCTATCAAATATTTAACCAACACCCCCAAGACGCGAGGAAACGTATTATGTGTGTACACGCTAAAACGATTATAGCTAACAATCATGTCCATGGATACGAAGGTGAAAACGAAACAACAGCAGGATAGTTCGAAATGTGTATGTAGTAGTGATAAATGTGAGGGCCCCCCTGCCTGGCAAAGACACATACAAGTAAATGCTATTACAGGATAGAAGAAGAGAAAAAGTGGATAGACCGATATCCCGATGTCTTGACGAAAATAAAGATTTTAATCGTTTTTAGAGTCCATATATTCAAATGACAAATAGTGAAAACCAGAAAAACCTGGCTTCGACNTTTTTTGTCCTTGTGGCTCAAGATGGATGTGAGTAAACGACTAGTAGATGCCTCATAATAGAGTTTTCAAAGTGCTGAGTCCGTATCCCAAAGAAGAAAGGGAACTGGATGAGTCCTATCGTAGAGGAGTCATCACAAGAAGAGCATTCCGCTGAAGAGGAAACTGAATGCAGTAGCGGTGAGAGCGACGACGAAACCTTTGCTGTTCATAAGGTCGTGTCTTCCTAGCGCTACACTCGACAAACTCGACGTCGAGCCAGTGCTGCCAGCAGAAGTTATCGATGAGCCAGTAACCAATGCTTGCGACCCCTAGATATGAAAGATAAGGCATTAGCAAAGACAATCAACAACTCACGGAAAAACAAAATAAGACACAAAGCAAAAGAAATAAAAGAAATAAAGATAAAAAACTATCAGTCATGATGATGGATGCAAGAGAAACCCAATAAATCAAAAAAGAGGACCGAGAACAATACAGAGCCGAAGACAAAGAGCCAGACCCAACGATCGAGCCATTTTTGCTCACCGTAACGGATCTCGGACTCGTCGACGACGACAAACTAGACGAGGTCTTAAAAGAGGAAGCTGAGGTCGATGAAGAGATCGAGGAGATAGATGACGACGTGGAGGTGGACGAAGGGCGCGAGCTGGATGAAGTAGTCGTAGTACTAACGGTAGTCGATTGAGACCCCGAGGCAGTGGTGGAAACTGCAGCGTCGGAGCCGATAGTTGACAGCGATGTGCATTGAGAGGAGGATGGTATCGGATGCGCAGGTGGTGTCGACGGGTCACCTTGATGGAATGTAGATGAGCCGTAAACACCCATCGGCTGAAGAGGAAAATAAATAATAAATACGTTGAGAAAAATAGCTGTATCGGAGATGTAACGATCTTACCTCGCCAGTGTCTCCAGCGCAGTCTTCAAACACGCCTGAATCATAATTCGCAGGCATATTCCACATGCAGCCCATCACGTCATAGATGTGCTCGCATAGTGCGGGTGCGTTTGGACCGTCTTTGCAACCACGGAAGCAGAACTCAGAATCGGACATAAAATTCTAAACAGAAACAAAAGGAGAGTAAAGTAAGATTAGTTTAAAAGCACGCATTTAGTTTCTATATACTCCTACTTACAGTCCACTCGTGCAGCTGCTGCAACTGTCCAAAAGCACTAGAGAAGACCAGTCCTCCAATTGGATTGCCTTGAAAAGCACGTCATAAGCATCGTCTCGGATAGTGTAAAACGTGTAGCTTACCATTACCATCCGCTCCATGAGGGTCGAGTTCACTTTTAATGATGTTAATGACATATTAATAAGGAAAATTGCTAAGTTTCGTACCCTCCAGAGTCGCCTGACGGAATGTTCAGTTTTGTGAGGTCACCGACACCTGAGTAGAGGTGATCAATACTCTCCTCAGTAGTACACCATGTGAAAGACCTGTACTAACCAGTGATTTGAACGTAATCAGGTGTCTGCACAAAATGAGCACCCTGAATCGTGCCGTCAGGAATAAGGCGTGCCCCGGTACCACTCTGTTGTATATGCATCAGACCAATAGTGCACGAAACGGTGGCAGGTCTAGATATACCTTCATGCACCAAGCGACCTCGATCCGCTCAGTCTCACCGATGGTCGAACTTGGACCTGGCTCCGGAGGGGCATACAGACAAAAATCGTCCACAGAGTTTACTGGTACCCAACGCTCCTAATGAACACATATGTCTAATATGAATCGAGAAGTGCTCACAATAGACATTCTGACACATGGAGTTTTGGTCTGAGCCCGTGCCACACGCATTGGTCCCCGATTGTCCTTGTTCGGAGATGTTGGGTGCATTAGATGGAAGATAAGTCGCGCTGTATGTTTGTGCAAGTGCAGTGGCTACGAGACCCAAAAGCAAGATTATAGAATTCATGACAACTAGAGGGAGGAGGGTATAGGAGAGTGTGCTGGCAGTGGTAGAAAGCAAAAGCAAAAGGTCAAGCACTATCAGGGACATGGCTAGTAAAAATGCTTGGCTAACGGGTGCTATCCGCCTACATGCGAAACTCGGGTCGATCCTAGTAAGGTACAGGAAGTACAAACTCGACAGGCTATGTCACGTCACACGTAGCGGACCCTTAACCATAGTCTACCCATATATAGAAGGACCCTGGTAGCATAAACGGTGTCTAAGGCTATATATTAGAAATTTAGGGTCTTTCGGACTATACCGGAGCGGCAAAAATCTTGGACCCAAAATCTGAAAAAGAGCTCAAATTAGAAAATTGGGGTTAGCGCCACCGGAGTCACAGCCTGTCGAGTTTATACTTCTTGTACCTTACGTCTTTCCTTTTGCGGACTCCAACACAGCAAGCAAATTTGGCGAAGCAATGAATTCTCACTACGTTTCTATCGCCCTTATTTTAAATTTCAGGTTGGTGCAAAGGTCCGCAGCGACTGAACGAGAATGAGGACTGAGTATCGCGCGACCAAACCGTGTACGAACAGAAATGGACGCGTTATAGGTTTGCGGAGTATAAATTCCGAATGATTCCACTATTGTACGTCGAATTTACCACACATTAATCCGTGAAACGAACGTTACTGAAGCAAACAGTCACGAAAACACTGGTCAGCTTAGTATTTTGCTTTGGGACATTGCACACGATGCTAGTGTTGGGTATTGTGGTCCGGATCCTGGAGTTAGAGAAATGTTGAGACTTCAAGTTGAATCTATTCGTAGTTTCTCCAGTATTAATATTGTGAGAGTAAAGTAAATACTAAATACATGCTCCGCGTTTTAAACCGAATGACGTCACGCGTTTCCTGTACCTCTGCCATGCAATAACTTGAATAAGCTTAAGCTCCTAATATTAATACTAGTTTCTAATCATATAACTAGTCCATAAATGATATATACTCGTACGCTAGAAAAATGAGCACAAAAACTATATATATCTAAGAGCTTTGTACTTAGCCCGCACCGCCGGACCGTCGTATTAATATTGACCATCTGACTTGATCAGATGTCGTACATATTATATATATGTCATACATGTGCTGCATTTTAAAACGCGACACACAAAATTTAATTGAGGGCGATGGCAACTACCATGCAGACGCAGAATAGCTCCAGTCTTATCAAATCAATAGAGGTTTGTCCCGATTTCCACGCGTAGAAAAAGTATCCTTGACTAGGATAGCCCCTGTATCAATCTTAAGACATTCAGAATTCTGCCTCGATGGCTTTTCGTACGTGTACAGACGTCGGACGGGATCGTCGGGTGGGGCGAAGGCACTCTTGAAGGCCACACCGAGGCAGTCGAAGGGGTCTACCAAGAATTCAGGGATCGCTTTATCGGATGCGACGCAGACAACATTGAAGATATTTGGCAATCCGGTTATCGAGCTGGATTCTACCGTGGAGGACCTGTCCTTATGGTAAGCGGGCATGAGAAGATCTAGCAAATACATAAAAACTCCACTTTGCGTTCGCCTAGTCCGCCCTTTCCGGCCTCGATATTGCACTATGGGATATTAAAGGGAAGAAGCTTGGTGTTCCAATCTGGCAGCTTCTGGGAGGCAAAGTGCGAGACCGCGTCCGAGTGTATGGTTGGATAGGCGGAGACAAGCCGAGCGATGTCATCGACGGGGCGAAACTGCGCAAGTCGCAAGGCTTCACCTCTGTGAAAATGAATGCAACAGGTTTGGCTGTAGTGTGGGGCCGCTGCGAATGAATTTAAGCTGATGGAAATGGCTAGAACCCATGGCATGGCTCGAGTCTCCTTCCTGCTTGACAGAAGCGGTCGACCGAGTGGCTCAAGTGAAATCCGTAGGCTTGGATGTCGGCGTTGACTTCCATGGGAGGCTACACAAACCCATGGCCAAGCAGCTCGCAAAAATGCTTGAGCCGCTATATCCTCTGTTCATTGAAGGTAATCGAGACCTGAAATGGAACGAAAGCTCGACAGCGACTCATTGCTAATATGTAGAACCTCTGCTCCCCACGCAGCCGGAGGAAATCGCTGACCTGTCCCGCATGACTTCATGCCCGATAGCTACAGGAGAAAGGCTCTTTACGAGACATGACTTCCGGCCATATCTTGAGCGAAGAGCTATGGATATTGCCCAGCCTGATGTCCGTTGATGAGCATTTCTACCCGATGCTATGGATATCTGAAAGTCGGTTGTCGGTTGCCAGGTATCGCATTGCGGAGGAATAAGCGAATTACGGAGAATCGCATCACTCACAGAGATATACGACGTTGCGCTTGCTCCGCACTGCCCTATGGGGCCGATTGCCTTGGCTGCGTGCATGCAAGTGGGCATTTCGTCTCCAAACTGTAAGAACAAATTCCCTCTATCCATGGCATATGTTTATGACATCCATTCAGACGTTATTCAGGAGATGGGTTGGCAGGCGAGTCAAAGACTTTAGAATGGTCTTGAGGTATTTGCAATGCCTCTGATACAGGTTCTTCAGATTCATTACAACAAAGGGGCTGATCTCTTCACATACCTGGAGGATAAATCTGTTTTCGACATAAAAGAAGGATTTATCTTAGCCTTACAAGGCAAGTTCAACGAAATAAAAATGTATCAATATGATAGAAATGCAGTTGATTTTACTAGGTCCTGGACTTGGAATTGTAATCGACGAGGAGGCGGTGAAGAAGGCGGCGGAATCTTACAGAGGCGAAAAGGCATGGAGAAACACAGTGTCAAGAGGTCGTGATAATTGCCTGCAAGAGTGGTAAATAGAGATGGCCAGGTAAAGCTACAATAAGTAAAAGAATCTTGAAGTTGTGGATGAAAAAGAATAAGAATAAGAATAAGAAGAATGAATTCAGTATTCAGTATTAATATTGGAGAAGTCGGTATGGCAATATATTCACACGACATTCAGGGAGACGTTGTCGATCACGACGAGCAAGCTCTGCAATTTACGACCATGGTGACGAGACTGCCCGAGCGTCGTTCACGACGACGACGACGATTGGCAAGGCCAGTGCTGTCCTTAGTTTCAGCGCCCTTCCTGGTTCTCTCCCTTTTTTTTATTGCTCATAGCTCAACCTGCCCACGCTATAAAATTCACACTTCCTGCGTATCGGTTCCCGGCAGCAAAATGCATTTGGAACAGCGTGCATCCGAACCAGCTCGTTATCGTGACTGCAAATATTGGACATGGGGAAAATCAGCGGGTAGACATCGAGATTATAGATTCGAGCGCGCAGAAGAACCAATACTTGAGCAAGAAAGGCATCAAAGGCGAGACCAGACTTGCGGTGACTGCTCATGCAGAAGGGGAAGTCGGGGTCTGCCTCAGGAACTATCTGGATCGTGGTGAGACACACGTATTGCTCAAAAGCTTAGGGGAAAATACTGAAGGCCTCTTGCATGCAGAAATTCCGCAGGAAGATACACCTAGTCATTCGCGTATTGTCGACCTCGACATTGACATCGGCGCAGACGCTGTAGACTATAAGTGCGACTACTTGTTCTTGTTGCTTAGGAAGACACGTTTAGTGACTACATTTCAGTGCTATTGCTGCTCAAGAATCTTTGTCGGGCTTAGAGACCGAGATGCGCAAGCTCGAGGGATTAGTAAAAGAGGTAGTTGACGAAATGGACTATCTCCAGAAACGCGAAGAACGATTCTCTAGTACGAATGGTATGTACTTGCATTCAGAAAGAAAAGTCTTCATACTGACCACCAATTGAACCCTTTGTTCCCAGAGTCAACGAACAATCGTGTGCAGAAATTTGGTTTCTTTACTTTCATTTCATTGGTTGCTCTTGGAGTCTGGCAAATCTTCCACTTAAGGTCGTACTTCAAGCGAAAGTATCTTATTGATTGATTTCAATGCTATTCCGTCTTTATGTATTAAGACTCATCCTGTCTTCGAGCTGGTAGGATTTCATCAAGAATTTTCATCAACGCTTGCAGACCTGTGAGTCTTCGTCTATCAGGCGGATACACTTTTAAGCGTCGAGCTCGGCAGATTAGAAACCCGACTTATAAAACAATGTTTCCGATGTCTGGACTCAACGAGATGCACTTACGCGAGTGGCTATAGGTTTAAAACCACATTTTGATCAGAAATCAGCACAACATTACACTTGACATCTATCTCCAAACAAGCTTGCTGACTCCAGTGTCGACTCTACACGTTCCTCTTCGCTTTTCGATGACAAGAGCATTATCGCAGATCGCTCTACGTGTTGCGCAGCAGTGTTACCAGCGAAATTGAGCGTGGTAAGCACTGAGCACTTTGTTCGATGATAGACCGCCTTGCTTCTCGTCTCGCAAAACAACGTTCCGAATTACTTTGTTAATGTACCTCAAGACCATCATATTACGATGCAATTTACTCGCAGATTACTAGGGCTCTTAAGGGAGTTGCCGTGTGGCGACGGGAGGTACAAGCAGGGAGAGCCTGTAGCCATTCTCGATGAGGTGCTCTTGATATAATGTTAATGAGATCAGGCATCTGTTTATGTGACTTGTAAGCCATCGATTGGCAACTTGCGAAGTTAGACATTATTCGATTGAATGCTAATCAGTGACTTTGCTCTTTTAACAATCACACAATATGCAATTCTGTCTGTACCTGTATTTGAAAAACTTCAGTCCCACCCCGAAACGAGTACAAATAAAATTCATAGGCTCGTATTTGATGGTTGACGATAACTATATGCCGGTACTTCCGACAGACGCATAATAATGGTGTGAGCTAATAACCTTAGCTATAAAATAATATCACCAGTCTTTTCCGACATTCCTTCCAGCCTCGACACAGTCCCCAACACTGACGCCGCCAACACCAGCACCCACAACCTCCAGGCGGCCTTTCCAAGGACCACCCTTCAGAGCCGCTTTCATTTCGTTCATCCTACCGACGTGTCCGACTGTCAGGAGCGGAATACACGCTTTGTGCTCTGTTGCCTCGTAGTAAACGGGCCATGGCAGCCGCGCACCCTTTTGGAGGTGGTTGATCGGCGCCAGATGATGCTGCAGTTGCGCTAGCACGTTTTCCATCCGCGTGTGCGCCTGCGTTAGCAGATGAGGACCACCGAGCATCACTGTGAGTTTGGTAAAACCGGAGGCGCCAGTATCCTGTGCGGCAAGAGCACACGAATCAAAGACTGTTCCTAAGAAGCCAGAGCTCGGAACTGCGTAGCCTCCGGCCGGGCGTGGAACGAGGTACCCAAAGCCTAGAGGATGGATTGGGCGTGTGGATGGAGGGAAAACAACGTTGATGACGGTGACAGAGGATAGCGGGTTGGCTTTCAGGTGCGGAAGTACATCTGCGGGCGCAGAACTAGTGAGTTTACTGAGCTCTGGAAGAGGAATAGCTGAAACCACATGCGACGCATTTAGCGTCTCGCCGTTCCCTAGGATAACCTGTACGTATGTAAGACTGTATTTTCGTGAGTTATGTAGTTGAGTACCTCAATATCCTCAGAGTTGGTCGTTGGTCGTAACCCATTTACGTCTACTCCCGTCTTAATTGTCACGTTTTGAGCAGTATTCAAATAGGATTTTAATGCCTTCGGAATACTCTCCATTCCATCAAAGAAAGAAAATATGGATGCGTTATCCACCAAGGTTCGCACTTCACCTACGTCGTACCCAGCAAATAGGCCAACTTTTTCTCTTCCTCTGAGCATTCCCCACACAAGACTCCCGTTCCCTCGCTTCTCCGCTTCCAGTAACATAGGAAACGCCGCCTTCGTACTCAACATTCTCGAATCCGCGGCATATATCCCATGAACCAGTGCACTTCCAAATAAACGTTCGAATTTAGCTCCGAAACGGCGTGTCAGGAATGCGCCAAGAGACTCATCATCCTGCCCTTTAGGCTTATTCGAGGGACGCACTGCTTCGAGAAGGATGGACGGCACGAGAGCCGAGGAAGCGTAGGGCAATGATAGGAGGCTGAAGAGAGATGAAGGAAGACGCGTGAGCCCTGGCCGGCCTGGGATTTGCAGAAATTGGTGTTTGGCTGCTGGTGATGTCTTCGGAGTCGTGATGAGTGACGAACGCAGGTCAAGTAGGTTTATCTACACCCTTCCAGATCTTCAGCCCTCTAGTTATACNAAAAAAAAAAGAGAGTTCACCAGTTCGAGCACGGCTCCACTATTCGATCTGAGGGTCCTTGGGCCTGCCTCAAGCAACATTTGAGCCCTGTTCCCATGGCCGTCCTTCACATCGACGCGCCGACTGTTGATCCATCCTCCTTCACGAGAAGACTTTTCGAAAAGAGTGATAGCAGCCTGAGGAAAGCGGCGAGAAAGATAGAAAGCTGAGCTGAGGCCTGCTATACCCCCACCAATGATTGCTATGCTGCTTGGAGGCATGTGCGTCAACTGAAACTGCCAGTTCTCAGCTCTCGGGACCGCTGTAGTAACGTGTGACCTGTAAGTCACGTGTGAGACGCGCCGACAACATTTCGCCGATGTAAGACCGACAATGTCCACCCATTCAGGCTCGTCTTCAGTCGACCTTTCTGCCGCTCGGTTTTCACCAAGAGGAAGACATAGACATAATCCATAGAATGTCGTCTTACGAAGAACTTGCACCAGAGAGTACTCTTCCGTACCCGCCCTTGCACCTGGACAAGAAGTTCGTGGTGTTGTCGGACTGGTACGCGTTTCTCGCCACAAATATACTTCGAAAAGCAGACAGGCTGACTGGAATGAATTGTTTTTGTCTACGTTTACATGCAGGGATGGCACCATAACGACGTGCGACAGCAATGACTGCGAGTAGATTTCTCTTTCCATCGTCGATCTACGCACGATGTGTATGCGGCATGGGCTCACGAGGCATACAGACATGACGGACAACCTAGGCTTCGGGAAGGCGGAGCGCCGTAAGGGTAATGTGAAAATTCTGAGCGGTGAGACTACTTTCAGGTGAGCTTGAGGAAATTATAAGGAGTGTTTATGGCTGCCTGATGTTTCTGCGTTTAGGGATGCATTCAAGTTGATGCTTGCCAGTGTGTCAGAGAAACACTCGTTTGAGGAGTGCAAGGAGGTGCTCAAGAAGAGTTGCGTTGCTCTCCACCTTTGATGTCATAGTATTCAACGATAAAATAGACATCATCCTTGATCCTGGATTCAAGGAATTTTTCCGGTGGTGCAAAGCGAACGACATTCCATTCGTAATTGTCTCGAGGTCTGTTTACAAAAAAAAAAAAATTGTACTCGCTATAGTTAACCGTTTCATAACAAGTGGGATGACTCCTCTGATTCGTGCGGTCCTTTCGAATCTGCTTGGTGACGAGGATGCCGCAACCATCGATATCATCTCGAATGATGTTGAAGTGTTTCCTGACGGGAAATGGGAGATTAAGTACCGCCACCCAACGAGGTGCGCGATTCGTCCTAAACTCGTTACTTACGCGACAATAAAATCTGCAATAGCGGCTTTGGACATGACAAGTCACAAGCCATCCTTCCGTATAAACTGCTCTCTGACCCTCCAACACTGTTTTTCTTCGGTGACGGTGTCTCTGGTAGGCCCATCTCTGTAATTACGCCTTCGAGGCATCTCATGACGTCTTAAATATTTACCAGACATGTCTGCTGCACGCCATGCCGACGTTCTCTACGTGAAGACTATAGAGGGTAACGAGAATGACCTGCACGCATACTGCACGCGGGAAGGCATTAAGCACGTCCCCTTCACAGACTTCTCGCAGGCGTTGGAGTCCGTGCAGTCCATCGTGACGGGAGTGCGCACGAAAGAGGAGGTATTAGAGGCTGCAGCGTCATTGACAGTCTGATCAAGAGATCTATGTAGATTTCTCTGGCATGAATACGGATACTGCTGATAGAAGCGCATTGTTGTGTAGAACGTGTGTTGTAGATGTATAGAATGAATGGAGCTTTGACGAGATCAGCTGTGTCTGATCTGATAAGGCTGAGCCAAGTATTATTAGTATATGCCTGCCCTCGGATTACGGACAGCCGACCCCACCAAATTGTCGAAAATTAAATTATCTCGAAATATTACATCAGTTTTTCATACTTGAGCTATGCGCTTTACATTTGTCGTCCTTCCTTCCTTCCTTCCTTCAATTAATGTTGTCCTCCATGTCGAACGCCGAATCATAATTCGGCACGGACGAAACAAAAGACGCTCTCAGGCGCTCCGTGCCGACTCTAGTCAATTGTACAGCCTCGTTCGGCAGCATTGTTTGCCCCATACAAAAGCATTCTCACTCACTCAGTGCAGTCGGTATTTTATCTACTACGTTGTTCTTGACATTGCTAGGACAGCGCATTCAAGTTTCCCAGTTTCCTCACCGACACGCGGATAACGAGCTACGAGCGTGCCCAGAGCACATAAATAGCGTGCGGGGCGGACTCAGAAGCGCATTCCCCACTGATCTCCTCCCACATAATCAGAACAGGCTATGTATGTTCCATTTGTCACAAAGACAACCTTATACCGACGGAAGGGCGGTGGAGGACATGGCGGCGGCGGCGACGGCGGCGGCGGTGGAGGGAGTAGTAGCGGAGGCAGCAGAGGAGGC
>SGPK01000508.1:0-16561 GCA_004802695.1 Phellinidium pouzarii
CCGTCGGGCGGCTGTACGTCTGGGGCATNGGCGAACGAGGGCGTGAGTGGGTGTCGGCACGTGATGAAGAGTCTGCTCGCGGACCTGGATATCACGATGACCGTCGGCGGGTACCGGTCGATCGAGGAGGACGTGCGGGGGAATAAGGAGGCGCTGAGGTTTAATGCGGCAGGGATCCCGCCGCCGAGGGGTGAGCATGCGAGGCTTTGATTAAGTTCGTAGAAGAATTGCCGTATTGCCGTTAATGAAATACCTTCACTAGTCGCGTTTTGNTTTTTTTAAATGGCGTTTTAGTTCGATGTAACTTCCTTTGAGAAATCTAAATGTGGGATAACATTAGGTTTTCTTTTCTTCCTTGCAATGTAAGACTCGACTCTACATTACATTAGATTTNAAAAAAATTGAGCGGCTTTTATTGTTCTCTGGCCCTTTCAAATCTTCCAAAGTTGCTGTTACTATAATGTCATCATTGCCTTCATTACCTCTTCCCAATAAAATTCAACAAATATCTTAATGCTTACTGTTTATAGTGCATTATGCTTAATATAAATAGACCCTTATTTTTGTATCTACAGAGCCGGTGAATCCAAATATTGATGCTTATATAGAGGTTATGCTTATATGGAGGATGCTTAACGAGAGGCTCTACTGTAGCAGTAGCATTGTTGTGGACAATATGCGTGCCCTGCACACACAGCACCATTCTACTATATGTAGCCTCCAGCCACAAACCCATCGGAGCCATTCTGATAAGCAAACAAAGATTTTCCATGAATATTCCGCATTGGGGATTTGGTCCTTAGAATGTTTACGTCAAATGACTCCCTCCCTCACTCCCCTTCCAGTCCCACTCAAGACTTCCTCAAACTAATGGCATTACAAGAGTGGAAGATGCTACGAGGGGACACGCGACAGTACCTTTTTCCAAACAAACGACAAGAAGGACTTACACAAAGCCAAAGGTATGAAGACAGAAGCTATAAATAAAGCATCGACCCGTGAGATGCCTAAAGGTAAGTGGCTAAAGCAAAGCATCTCAGAGCAGTGAAATTTTCAAAAAAGTTAATAATACGCTGTGTAGAATTAATCGACGCCGCAAATGCATCAAATATTATAGAGGAAGAAAGAAATGCTTGTGCTGCGCCGAGCCATTGCACTTATCGAGGAGGAGGTCGATAAGAATTTGCCGTTGATTAGAGTCATATCGTGGCGTCGCAGTCGTCTATCTTGGACGGGTGGAACTGGGACTGGGGCAGCGAGCAGTGAGGGAGCAGGCACGATGTGAGCTATATTGGGTACAGCAGGCGCAACCTGCGCAGTGGGGACAATGGGCACTACATGTGCAGCGAGTACTGGCGCAGGCTCAGCTGGCACGGCCAACGCAGCGGGCGCGCTGGTGCTGGTGCAGGCTCGGTTGGCAATGTCAACACAGTTGGCTCAGGCGCGACAGGCGGCTCTGCCACGCTGGGTGCAGCAATCGCAAGCTCAAAGTTCTCTTCTTCGTCGGATGCCAGCTCCGGCAGGTCCTCAGCTCGGACGCGAGACGATGTTGCGACTGCGTTTTCAGCGCTATTGATGTCTTCAGTGGTTGCTGTCGCAAGCAACTTGGCTCTCTTTTCTTCCGGCTCCTTGTCAGCGGGCGCAGGCTCATCCTCGTCTTCAATATCGTCTCGGGCCCTCTTCTTTTCTCCTTCTTCTGCCGAGTTTTTTCGAGGGGCTTTCGGTGGCTTGACTTCCTTCTGCGTATTCTTACGAGCCAGCGCCTTTCGCGGCCTGTGTTTAAGTTCTTCTTTAATCGAGGTGGAACGGTTTCAGCACGACGCTGACGAGTCCTGCGCAACGGTCCGGGGTCCATAGAGCCTTGATTGACGTCCCCGGGGTCGTCATCTTTATCACGTGGACGTTTCTCGACGGCTCGTCACTTTCCTTTGTCTTTCGCTGGTACAGGACCAGTGGCTNCCCCCCCGCATCTTCTCGCGAGTAACTGCTGCTGCTCTGCGGGTGCTTCGTCGCAACGCAGGTGGCTTGGTGGCAACGGGCTGCTCTTCCTTTGTCTGGCTGGGAAGAGGGCCAGTAGAAATAGACGAAGTAACATCTTCGTCTGGGTGAACGAGGTCGCTGGCTGGCTGCTTGCCCTTGCCTTTGTTGTTCATCCCTTGGTCAGCTCGGCTGCTCTGTGGCTGCTCCTCGTCTGCATTTGTCGACGCATCCGATGAGGACTCGTGTCTTAATGCAATGCTGACTACTTATGGCAGATTAGCGAGGACTTATGTGGATGGTAAGCAAATGTCTCTCACTCATCAACTTCCAAGTTAGATGCAGCTGAGCCACTGGGAGACTCAGAGATAGCGACGCTCGTCTGAATAATTTGCACGATGTCTTCGGGTTCTTCATCTTCATTTTCATCGAATGATCGTTTTTTTCAATGACTTCCTGTTTGTCTTCGATCTGGCTAGTGCAGAAGCAGTGGCTCCACCCCGGATCCTCTCGCAAGCAATTTCTTGCAGTGCCGGTGGCTCGGCGATTCTAGGCTCATGTGCAACAGGCCCACCAGTTTGCAATGAATGTGCGCTGCATGTTTCTTGTCTGGCAGTATACAGAGCGAGCAGATATAGATGAAGCGATGTCTTAGTCTTTCTCGTCGATATCACCCCCATTTGCGCTCTTCTGGTTGACGGGTGACCACAGGATTGTTCTTTTGCACTCCCTTTGCACCGAATTATCGCTCCGGATTGGTCTCTAATGATGGTTGGAGATGGGTTTTAGAGGACTCGTATGAACAGTAAGCGAATCTTTCTTACATTGTTTGATCTCATCAATTTCCACGTTCTGACGGCGACCGAGACTGAATGACGCTGTCAATATTAGTGCCCCTAAGAGCGGCGGCGTACTCTTTGAGGTGGTCGTAAATGGTGTCGTCGGCCTCGTCTTTTACTTTCAAGAGTTTGTTAGTTATCAGAGTTGGCAATGGCGCCGTTTTCCGCCGTCGCATAGATGGCGCCCGCATTGGTGCTAATATTATAGACGNTTTTTTGTGTTTTATACCAAGGATCATTATCGCGTTCAGTTGGTGCTGGATGCTATTCTCTTCACCGTTATAAAATAATGATATTCCCTATCATTATTGGAACTGCAGCTCAAGCATCCGACGCAACCNTTTTTTCATCAGGGGAAAAAAAGGGGAAATTAGACTTATCTATGGGGCTATGGCTGCTATACAGTGCTATAGTAACTAAAGATCAGTTTTCAGGTCGGATGGGGATAATTAAGATGTACTACCCGAGACTGCACTCTCGAGCAGTCATAATACTCAGTTCTACTAGTAGGTTTGTAGAATTGAAGAATCAGAAGTGACGAGAGCATAGTGGAGACAGTGAATGATCGGATAAACTGGCAGACTTCGCGGCTATGCTATTGACTCCCGTAAGCCTGTCACGAAAGGGCCGTAAGAGCTACGAGTCCGAGTTCACAATGCACTGTTCAAGTTCGCATGTTTGAATTTTATTTTGATGTCGTGATCTTTTAAGTCAGAAAAACGCGCTTGGACGGTGTGACATAAGATATGTCACATCCGTCTGAGTCCTGCCTCGACTTCTTGCAACTTTCTGAGCTGAGTAGTATCCATGGGCAGGCGTTTGATTCTGCAAAGGCTATCCAAAACTCAGCGTACTCCGAGGTTTCTGAATGTAAAGTCTTCCCTTCGGCGTGGCTCTTATCACCAGTCCTGATGATTTGATGCAGTTCAAACGAACTTCACCTGGCACTTATTCAAGACTAGACGGTCAACCCGACTCTACTGGCGTTGTAGACCCCTCGCACCCTTGGGCCCCAAGGTCTCCCCTTTCGTATTCAAAATCATTACCCTTCTTTCGATCGCCTCCTTTGGTCATCCGCCTCTTCCCCAAAGCTCTCCTCGGCAAGTTGGAAAATCCAGCGCCGGATCCACCTTTCCCTCGGGCAATCGAATCTGTCTATCGTACAGTTGGGGAAGAAAAAGTCCATGGGAATGTGGCGACCATGGCACTAATGTTTAAAATACCGGTTAGATTGCACAAGTCTGCAGTCGTGCGCTCAAAGTTGAGAAAGCGACTGAAGGTTGCGATGATGCTCCTCGTCGCGCAGAACGCGATGTCGGAGAACGTAATCCGAAATATGAACGTGGAAAAGGCTCTTGTTTCTGAGGAAACTACGGAAGATGGGGTGAGATGGGTTTTGCAAGGTACTGCCGCATATTTTCCAACATGAGAACCGATATTCAATGCTACCATCAATTTCAGGCTGGACGTATCTTTTCCGTCCGAGTCTGGAAATATATCGCATGCCGTACACCAAGCTCATTGATCTCTTGCGTCTAGGGCTTTCATACGTACATGAGAGAGCGCATTTCCTAGAATTAGAATGGATGAGGCGAGGTTGGAAATGGAAAGATCCTGCTGCTCGTTCGTTACAGGAACGGCAGGATATGGAGGATGAAAGAAAGGACAGGGAAAAGTTTTATCTTTTTACACAAAACCGAAAACGTCAGGAAAAGAGAAAGAATAATCGGGTCGGTGGTTTAATACAGGCTGCCAAAAAACAGGAGAATCGCAAAAACGATCGAATGTTGGACGTGGTGGAAGGAGAAAGCTTTGAAGAGGTCGATCATACAGCGCACAAAGGAAATGCGACAAGATTGCCATCCTTGGCGAGACTCAAACTTCTACTGAAATCCGGCCAGTCAATTTCGCCCGACGGAAACATACCTGAAGACTATCTCTTTGGAAGTGGAATCGAAGAAAGCCCCACCATTCCAATATGGGCACGTCCTGACTTCGACCCGGAGCAGTATACATCTCCGTTTGGCTCGTTCTCACAGGGTACTATCGTCGAAAATTCTACAGTAGAAACCTTGTTTACGAAATCGCCTATTTTCATGCCTCCGGTGAGATCCGTATCGGCGAGGATGAAATAAACCTCAGTGTGGTTTACAGCGAAGAATAACCATGGTATGTCTGGTCAGATTTGTTGAATTGTGTATGACTAATTTAGTTTTAACCTTCAAGACCGATGACACCCATCTTAATAAATTACACTGCTCTGTCTATCACCATCGGGCAAAAAAACGTCGGACCGCTCGTCCTACCTCTGATCATTGCAAAATTATTCAACAAACACTACAGGAATGATGGCTGCGAGCCCGTGAATCCTAGAAGGCTCCAAAACCTGTCCACATAACCTACACACTGGGTTAGAAATCAACTTCGGTAGGTAGATGCCTCTCAACACTTAAGTCAATACTGGATTTTGGTGTTTAACAATCCTCCAACTACAACCTGTACATATGGGTCGGCCAGAGCAAACGACCTTCTACGTGTGAGCCCTAGCTCCTCTCCTTTCCTCGCGCTCGCCATCACTGAAGCTAAAACCTATCTATGCGCTAGATACACTCATCACGCCGATGATCATTCTAGGCAAGGCGTGGCACTATTACTCCTGCGGTCATTCTCTGAGCGTGAAATATACCTCCATAAAAACTTCGCCGACAGGATTTAAAACTCTCTGGAGGGGGCGCATTCCATAGATACCCATCAAGTGCAACATTATGCCGCCAGCAACACCGGTTGAGATGCAGTGACGGGATGCGTTGAGAGCAGACCAGTCAAGAGATCCCAGAGGATTACGATAGTTAGCGGAATACAGCTTTTATCAAATATTTCTATCATATCACAATATATGACAAGCCTTCAAACTGATGCATATGCCACTCGAGGTCGAGATCTACAGATGGAACTACGCCTTCGATCCCTTCCGCAAAAGACGATAAATTTCAAGAACACTTCATATTTCTTACTATCTACGCTCAGCGAGCTCCCTGCAAGATCTATGCCAGAAGCAGCTTACGCTTACTAAATCAATGCGAAATCAATGTCTTTCTTGGATCAGAGTAATTGAGTAATTTTTCGAGTATGAAAGCGAGAAATATGAGGCTTACCTTTTTTCTGAGGTCGCGTGTGAAGGGATTCGTCTGGCTGTGTGAGGACAATTATGCTCAGTTTCTTTCCCCGTCAGACCTGAGTTTCCAAATTCAGACTTACATGAGTTTTGGGACCGAAAGTTACGTGCAATGGGAATATGGTGCGAGGCGAATAAATGTTTTTGCGTATGTTTGATTGATTGTGCTGAGTGATTCAAACCTATGGAGACCCAGATGCTTGAGTACAATGAATAATACTGCTCTGTTATTTCTCAGTGGGATTCAAAAATCGGACCTCTCGCACTACTTCTACAGATTTGTCTATCAGATACTATTGAAACGACAAACATGAATCCGTGGAAACCGAGAGTGTGCATTATGGCCATGCATTTGCAAAGTGATGCGATAGGAAAGGCACTGGAATCTGCGACGCTGGAAGATCCCTGTTCCCTACAGAGGCACTCAAGTCAATTAGCTATCGACTGGACGGACTCCTGCTGTGACTAAATAAAAGACTCAGAATCGATCATCACTGGCTCCGGTTTGGTATTCTCCATTGAGTCACAAGTTGCTTCCCTCACTCTCATCAGGCTTTCAGATACGCTCTTTGCCGGCTTACAGCTCCCGTGATCTCGTGCTGAACTTCTTTTTTCTACGCACTGAAGAGCTTTGCTATTAGATTCGCCTTTGGCTATTTCTGCTTACTGTGTACCCAGAATTCGGCAACCGAAATATCCCTCAAAACCACATCAGGTAACCCTTATCTGCAGACTTATCGTATATAAACACCCCTCTCGGTGACTACTTTACCTAGGGACCCCCACTCAACGTGTGTACTTAAGATGGCCTCCGCAGATGTTCTACCCATTACTCGAGATCTCCTAACGGATGTCATCTTTGACTCACCTACTCGTCACGAGCAGTTCAAGGCTACTTTGCTCAGGCTGTCTCCGCTCGTCTCTATCGATCGAGTCAAAGATCAGATACTATTTATCGGCGCTTGGCTAAAATTCTACCAGAAATCAGAGGATACAGGCATTCTTAACGCATTGTTATCTCGCGGCGTGTATCGCTTCGAGCTCTGGCTGACACGCATCATTGGGAGATCATTCGTAAAGAATGGTCTGCTCAAACTATGCGAGGTCCCCCCGATAGACGTTGCAATGATGCTTCATGCATGCATACTCAGTCCACATCGCTATTATGAAGACGGACTGGTACGATTTCCACAACTGCTGAAAATCGGAGCCTTCCCCCTTGAGCAAATTGTAAGGAGAGAATCTTTTCTAATCTAAGATCTAATTTTGTCTTCTAGGCGGCACTCATCAATCCTCGGACGTATGAGTTCACCGCAACATCGGATCAAATAAATCACTGGAAAGAACGCACGGGCGTTCCTTTTGATCCGCTGAGCTACAAAGATGAAGTTAAGGATGTGACTATCACTTGTCCTTCATGCGAGGAAGACTTAGACGTTGCATGGGAAGACAACGGTCGTGGATATGAAGAGAGTGCTTTCCTCCGCATATGCCAGAAATGCGGATTATCAGTGTCGCACGATCGTCTCCGTGTTGCTAAATTCCTGAAGGATTTGCCTGATATCTCTACTTCGGACCAAGCGATGCTGCGGTATGTCCACAGCCAAACCTATCTCTGTCTTTTCTTATTTTCTTTATCCTTCATCTAACGATCCTAGCGGAACCTTATTGAACGTTAACGGAGACGTCGAGCTCGCTCGAGCCCGACTCATAGCCCTTCATGTGACCAAAGCCCTACGCAAAGACGATGGTTCCCTACCCTTGCTCTCAGAAACATCGATGGCAGAAATATTCCAAGTATTATCTCAAAATAGCCAGACGAAGTTGCGTCGAGACCAGTATGTCTTCTGAGACAGGTTTTGTGTTTTGTTCCGTCTAGTGTCTGATAACCATTAAAGTATAGCAATATTACTTCGTCCTTATGCGCAAGGAACTCCTTTTACTCACGACCTTGTGAAAGCTGTAAGCTCTATTTTTTTCATTTTCGTATTAAAAAGGATGCTTGCTTGACTAGTCTGGACTTTAGGTACAAGGACTGCACCGATTTCACTTGGATCTAGGTGACACAGGCTGCTTCAATCCTGAATACCTCAGTGGACCTTGCAAAGAACTGAGTGTAGCTTGTAAGAAATACGATGCATTTTTGGAACTCATCGCTTTCCCAGAGGGAGTCGATGGCGCTGTTCCATCTATAGATCTCGATCTTGTATGGCATACACATCAGTTAGACGGCTTATTGTATAGGTGAGATAAGTTTATAAAAAGTACACTCCACTGACCTTCCCTATTGTAAGAAAAACAGTCGTTGAACTGACGGGAGTATATGCCGACCATATCTCATGCACTGAGGATCCAGAGTTCTTCGGTCAGCAGTCTGTTGTTTAGGATTTCGAGTTACTGAGGTACTTTGCAGAGGAAGCTAATAAAGTTACTCGCGAGCGATGGGCAGTAAGTGCATCAAAATCTATTACATTGAAAGACTTTCTTATGAACAAGACATTTTCATAGGAGATCTACGGAGACACGATAGCGTTGCATGATTCGGTAGGCGTTTGGGAAATCTCGCCGGTAGAACCGACACCTTTGCATACAATGGTTTTGGCGCACACCGATCAGCAATTACCTGACGTCCAATTGTGGGCACCTAGGACCCATTGTAGCTCTAGAAGTACCTGCCCTGAATGCAAGGGTACTAAGCCCGGAAGCTGTCCCGCATGCACTGAGAAAGGTTGTGGAAACAGAAGACCACCTAAAACTAGCACCTTCGTCGATGCAGTCCTGTTTTGTAAATGATGTTTTACAGTTCCTGCAAAGAATTTACACCTTCGACGCAATCTTGAACGCGTGGTGACAGGTGTACCGCAGACAGAAAGAAAAGGGCGTCGATAGTCGGCTTTCTGACTCTATGCTGAAAGACGAAATGCGATCGAAGTATGCAAGTGAGCTTGTTGTATAAATATGAAAAGGTTCCTTCTGTGTATCTACCTTCAAATTAATTTTCTTCTCCGCTTGCAAACTGATGCGTATTTTCCTTATCAAATTCTGTTATCTTCTGTCGGTCTTGACTTTGCTGCATTTAATTTATTATTGCGAATCGGGAGACAAAAACAAAGCCAGGTACTATTTACTATAGAATGAATTGACGGTAAGACTCCTTGTTCTTTGTGTTTTTCAATGCAAAGTAGAAAGAAAACATATTGAATGATGTGTTTAAAATAAATATTGTGCACCGAAGTGCATTCCACTCTGAAAAGCGTGTCATCCTTGTGCAGGGGCCATGCTAATCTTCTCTGTATCGTTCCAATTTTTTCGTATGTCACCCCGAAGGGGACAATTGTAGATATCCCGATTTGGAAGGCGGTGCTCAGCTTTCTAGTTTCGGTCAGTCGGCGGGCTGCTCAGAGCGCACGTGACTATTGATCTCAATATTCTTTCAATCTTTGACGCACCCGGGTACCAATAAAGAACAAATGCAGCACTTCAAGATATCAACTTCGTGAGCGACAATTGAATAACAATTGCAACTTGGCCGCCAAGTTGCAATTTTTATTCAATTGTCGCTGTGTTCAAGCAACGTGCCTTCATCGACTCGGATCTCATTGAACAAAGCATTGGCAATTCCTTTCGTTTTGTGATGTTACAGCAAAGCTCAGTGGTTTCGACNTTTTTTGATACGCCACTAGTACTCAGGATACTGCTCTAAGTATCGGCCCAAACCTTTTATGCTAGGCTACGGTCGTATTTATACCACGCTGCTCTCGTGATTACGTTAGCTCCTTAATGCTAACTTGCATCCGAGTCTGTGGCCGGAATTGACCGTCATCTGTTTATACAAGTCTGTCGACATCATGGCTCTCTATTTAGTCTGCCTTCAAGCCAGCTCTGCTAGTAATATTAACTGACGTTCTACCTCTGGAAACTCGTCTCCGATATTCTGTTGCTTGAATTTGCTGCCGATACCTGCGCCTTTATGTACTTGCAGCCCAGGCTGCTAACATTAGACTTAGTAAGCGCAATCCCGATAACTTTCCCTACCCGCCTGGGCCGAGGGGACTACCTTTGATCGAATCATGATGGATTTGCACGGTATAGATGAACGGGAGTTAGCCCGTCGTTGGGGGGGAACAGTACGGTGGGCGTAGAGGAACTTCCGAATCTGCATAATCTAAATAGCCGTCTCTTTGCACGAAGGTAACCTTGTTTTCGTCAGAATCCTCATATGATGCCGCGGTCGAGCGCTTTGAGGAGCGTGGACATAACTATTCGCCGAGGCCGCAAAACAGACATAATAACTTATTAACGTCATTGACGTTTTTGCCATTGATTGCAGCTCCGCAGAGGAAGATTTAATGATAGTTACATACGGGCACAAAGGTATCCCTATCCCTATATACCTACAGAATTGGAGAGTTACAGCCTTATCTTTTGTCTAGTCTCTGAAGAAAATGATCCCTTCGTCGAACTTGCGGACAAATGCCTCAGATCCGTGGCGGAAGCAGAAGGATTCTTCCTCACCAACGTGGTATAGTACATGATTAGGATGTTAATGACCGATGCTTCCAGTGGGTTACCTCACTAAGTGGCTTTCGGGAACTAGCTTCCATAAATTTGTTTAAGACGCGCTCTCGCATGCAATGCTATATGAATCTTACGAGATGACAACGGGACGACGATACCATCAACGACAAGCAGGCTCATAGAAAGCAAGTCAACGGTGTTCGGGACAATCGTAAATGAGCCTGTAACTGCCAAGTCAACTGCAGCTGCATATGCTGATCCGTCCGAATTATCCCATACTGTTTATCCTAAACCGACCTTATAAACTGTGCGTTTTTCTCATAGACTGTGGCGGAAATGAACACGTTATTTCTCGCGATGGTCTCGCATCCTGAAGTCCAACGCCGGAGCTTGAAGAGCTAGATTGTGTAATCGAAAAGGACAACTTTCCGGTTATAGAGACGAGCCGAACTTGCCATATATTAGTGCTATATGCAACGAGATTCTGAAGTACGTTGTTAAAGTATTTCATTTGAAGTGAAATTAACATCATTTTCTACCTCGCTTGTTTTTCTTGTAGGTGGCTGACTATAACGCCTTTAGGTATGTCGTTAAAAATGAATTGAGAATGTTGATTCTTCTTCCGAGAACTAAGAGGATTATCTCAAAAGCCGTTGTACACTGTGCTGTAGAGGATGATATATGGTCACTTTATCCCCGCAGAGACGATCTTGCTCTCGAACGTCTGGTGAGAATACATCGGACAAAACACGAGTCTGTTCTCAAAAACGTCGATCTCATCATTGATAGTTCATGTTCCTTTTCCTTGCACAGGGACGCAATGGAGTACCCCGAGCCTGAAATTTTCATCCCGGGGCGCTGGCTACTGTCCTCTGAGAAATCGACAAGAACGCGCCCTTGGAGATGCGCAAGACAGAATTCGGATTCAGACGGCGATACGTGGTCGCTATTATACCTGTGTAAAAATCAGGACGATTTGGGGCTGACCCTATCTGCGTTAATAGGATCTGTCCGGGAAGGCTTCGCTGTGAGCGCGGTCAGTCTCGTATACTCTCGCGATAAAGTGATCCCATTCACCGATATCCTCCCTTCCTTTCCTTTCCCACCCTTTGTCTTCACAGATATTCCTCGCCGTCGCGTCAATCCTGTTCGCCTTTGACCCCGACAAAGCCCTCGACGAGGCCAGTGCGCCGATCAACCCCCGCAGTAGAGTATACCTCTAGCTTCATTCTGTGCGCGTCTTAGTTCCTTTATTTTCTGTATACCTCTAATTCAACTCAATTTACTTTGGTTTGTTTGACTCCTTGTCTCCATTCGCGTCTTCGAATATATTACTACATACATGTGCGGTTGCCCCCGGCTCTCGGCTCCCGCTCTCGCATACTCCCCGCGCACCGCCAGACCAGACACGCGATCCAAACGGCTGTCGACTCGGACTTGAGCTCCGCCATGTGAGCAAGTGACCACTGGCCACTGACTGAAGTTGGGGGAGTTGTCCCCAAGTTCCAGTCGCTCCGAGCCCGACCCCTAGACTCNGGGGGGGAAGGGGATACGGATGTACATATCTTAGGCCACTTGTACTATATATATATAGTTCTGAAGATGTAGTACGTATACACTCAACTAAATATATTTGCGACCCCTATGCTGTATGCTAATTGACAATTATGCTAAATGGACCCTTATTTGGGGTCTACCAACTCGGTGGACTCATCTGATGCTTATTTAAGAGGTTATGCTAGATTACTGTCCATCAATGATATGATTGTCGTTGTACTTTAGAGTAGCTAAGGCATTCTTAGCTGCAGCTTGCTTAGCAGCACATTCAGTCGTACCGACGCCGTGGCCCAAAACTTCTAATTTGTTCGCCACTAAGCCGGTATGAATCATCGACTCTCTTAGATACAACTTGAAGAGAAAAAGTAAAGTAAAGACTCACTCTTTACCCTCCCGATCCAATCTGGGCAGGTCCCTTCTCTGAAAGCCTTAATTTCGCAAAGCTTTGCTCTACATGGACCTAGATAGGACATTACTTTTGCTATATGCAGTGGTCAGGTGAAGAATCACTGGTCATATTTGTATTGATTATATAAGGATATGCTGGGTGGCATGATCAGATCATAATACGCCGCCCGTAGGTCAGGCTCGGGGAAGATGAGTAAATATATGACAACCCTACGTACCTCTAGAGCTGAAGGTAGTTTTTGTATGAAAGAGCTGGGGCCCGGGGTTTGTATTTCACGAAAAATTAGACGTAGGCCTCAATCTTTATATGCTACAGACAGCACTTTGTGGTCGGACTGTAGTGCATACCATATTTACGGAATATGGTATGTACACCGTAGTCGTATCGTAAGAGTCTTTAAAGTATGTAACAATAAATACAGAGTCCCGATGGTATGCTTTGATTCTTATGTGTTTAAGTGTACAAACGTATCAGTAAGTTTTATAATAACATCAACATAAAAGTATAAACTCATCTTTTTCCAGAAAATCACTGCATACTTTGTGTGAACGGCCAGATGCACAGAAACCAAGAAATGGATTGTCTGCTATCCCTACCAACATCATTCAACTTGTTACACGAGATCTAAACCATTGGGACCTTACAGATCAACTCTTACGCATCTGCAAACCACTTGTTGATGCAATAGGGAATCTTGAGTCACAAGATGCTACATTGGCTGATTGTATGTTGGAACTTATTCATTGTGCACAGCACATGATTCGGGTTGAGCAACACTTCAATGATGATGTCAATTTTACACTGCATGCAAAGTGAGTCTTTAATCAAGAGTTCCATGCAATGAACACAGACCTTCACTGGTTTACTCTCTTTCTCCATCCCCTTTGCCGACGTCTTGCTATTTCACAGGCAGGTAAATCTCGTACATTCAATGATGCTGTTGAAACTGCATTAGCTTTCGCAAAAAAAATGGGGGTGGTCACAACCAACAGCTCTGATATTGCTAAAAAACTTGAATGCATACCATATTGGGGAGAAACCATTTGAAGGAGGTATTTCTGATGCTCGTGAATGGTGGGAGCATCTATCTGTCCGAACACAGGAGTATCCATTGAAGAGCATGGCCATTATCCTTTTCGGTCTTGTTCCTCATACTGCAGAAGTTGAGCGGCTCTTTTCAAGTCTAGGTGGAATCCAGGGGAAGCGGCGGTCACAGCTTGACATCAAAACCTTCGAAAAACTTGGTAGATTGTGTTGCCATTACAACACACTGCTGCAGGAGAAAGCTTTGAAACAAGGGAAAAGAGTACGATGCACCACTGCACACATGCATACCCAGCACAATGGTGGTATTAACCAGGACCTTGTATCAGAGCTCGAACAAAACTTCACAGTGCAGCCAGTCTTGACATCAAGTTTCAGCAGCGACAGTCTTGAAGATATCACACCAGAAGATATTTCAATGGCAGAGCTGGATGAAGCATTTGACAGTGTTGCTGCTGCACTGACAGATTTTTGTGAGGGAGTGGATACGATGACAGGACTGGTTGTTAAGGATAGGTTTGACAGCACTGTTGATGCCGCCGCAGTTTTCAACCTGTCTGAATTAGATAAGATTCTGCAAGGGGACACACCTATTTTTGTAGCAGAGGACTACCAAGTGCATCACTGGATGGATGGAAGTGCTGAAATATGGGATGTGGATTCATTAAAAGCTCAGGCTGGTCTGTTCTAGAGGTTTGCATCATCTGTACATACATTTTTACAACTGTGGAGAAAAAANTTAGGGTTTTGCCGTTTAGCCGATGTGGCAAAACATAGTTTTACCATAGTTTTACCTGGCAGAACGGCCAAACTCGGTGATTTGAGTTCTGCCCCCAACACTATCAACAACACAGCTCCATTTCTCTCGTGCCGAGCACAGCCATTGTGCAGCGACTCCGCATGTCAGAGTAGCCACCATCACTTACTACAAAAGGGGCCATGCCCCTCGTACTGCGCACATTTCCTGTCTCTGACTGCGACATCCGGCTTTCTCAAAATATTCGAAACTTAATGGTGAGTACACTACGCTTCTGTGTGTCTTGCGGCGGAGCACAATATACTGACGTTCTACTTGCCCTTAGACGAATCACGCTACACTGGTCGGCGAGAACTCCGCAGGCGCAGGCGCAAAGGGCGATGAGCCGTCGTACAACCCGCCTTCTTATGACTATGCCACCGGAAGTGGGTTGGATCTGGCCTACGCATTCACATAAGGACTCCGCTGACAGTATGCANTTTTTTAACAGGAGACCGGCCGTCCACAATGGCTCACAAGTCGCCCGCTCTTGAGGGCTCGGACAAACAAGGGCCCGCCCCTCCTCAGCCAATGCCAATGCCAATGCCAATGCCAAACTCGACATACACGCCCGTCCCGCCTCCTGGACCATCGGGGTCGGCACGCGGCAGGGGTGGGGGAGGCATGGTCTACCAATACCAGCACCCCGTCACGGGACAGGTCCTCAGCTCAGTGCTCCCGCCCGACCACCCCGAGATGATCTGCCTGCAGGAGGGCACCCACGTCCGCGCGACGCGTTACGGTATCCTGGGTATCCTTGCGGCCGTCTTCTGGTTCCCGCTCGGCATCGGTCTGTGCCTGCTCGACCGCCGGGTCGTCTGTGCTCGCTGCGGACACGTCATTAATGGCGGTATTTCGTGCTGAGTTGCGTATGCTTGTGCCTGTGCCCTTTTTCTATTTTCTATTTTCTTTTTTCTTTGTTCATTGGTTTGCATGATTAGTCATACCTATACATTATGTACAATTACCTCTCACTTCCGCGTTCTGCAATACACTTGGCATCCTCATACACGTTCCAGTAGATAGTCCAATACATAAGTAATTCACCAATACACCTGAACGTTCATCTTCATCTGGCATCTGGTATCGCGACGGTCCGGTCCGCATTTCAATTGGGGTCCCTATTTCCCTTGCTCTTCGAAAGGATTCTCCACGTAGTCGAGTTCGTCTTCATCATCTCTCACGGCATTCGGAGGTGTGGATCCGAGAAGAGATACGGGCCGCTTTGGAAGCATGCCGATTTTGGCTATGTTAAAAGGCATTAAGAAACAAAAGTGGAGNAAAAAAAGCACAATGATGATGCAAACGCACTCGGGTCGACATTCCCCGCGGGAGGTGGACCCGCCGAAGTAGGACGAGGAGGTATTCTTTCGGAAAGAGGCGGCGTAGTCACAGTATCTGAGACGGTGAACCCACTCGCTGCTGCGTCCGCAGCAGGGGTAGGCACCGTCTGCGCCTGCAGCGCAGCATCATACCCCTGCTGTTGCTGGCCTGAATTGTATCTTTGAGCACCCGCGGGAGCATATGATTGGCCCTGCGGAGGAGGTGGCCCAGAAGGAGCGTAGTAGGCCTGGCTCCGACTCCCTGGAGGCGCGCCTGAGGGAGTCCCGGAACCCCAGGATGACTGGGATGACGAGCCCGAGGAATTCCTATGGAATAGTATCTTTCATAAGTACATCGATTAGTGTAAGGAACAGAAATATAAATATACCTTGATTGATCGAATTCTTGCATTTTCGCCTTTACCTTCGTGACGAGAGATGAGAATGTCTTTTTTCCAGCTGGGGAAAACAAAACAAAAAAAAAGTCGGAATCAAGTCAGGAATAGTTTGCGTGTAGTTATTTTTGAAAATCCGCTTACTCTCAGCGATCTTGCTAAACTGCTCCTGCACCTCAGTCATCGTGTCCCTGCCGCTGCCTCCCTGAGAATTACCTCCCTTTTGTCCACCACCCTGATAGGGCCCTCCCTGCCCACGAGGCTGGTACGCCAAGCCATCGACTCGGTCCTGACGTCCAAATGGATGATGTTGATCTGGATGCCATTCTGCTTGCTGCTGCTGGTCCTCATACATCAGGTGGCGGGCGAGTTGCTCATCCAAGTCAGTCTGGGACTATAAAAACATTGGCCATATGCTTCAGAAAACATAGCTGTTTAACGCTTTGGGGGGGGGGGGGCACACATAACTTACAGGAGCACTCTGATGCTGCGAGACGTAGCTAGGATCACTCATACCCAGCAGAACATC
>SGPK01000509.1:0-16559 GCA_004802695.1 Phellinidium pouzarii
ATGTAGAACCTCTTGGAATCCCGAGGCTGAGGAACGAAAAGGCGGTTGCATCGTCTACGACACTGAAAGAAGCGCGGAGCATTGGGGATGATAACGTTCAGAGATGGATTGCTAGCTGGAGAAAGACTGGGTTCATCTGAGGAATCTGTTTGTCAAGTGATCGAAACCGCTAACAAAGTAAACATCTTTGCGTGGTATAGTGTGTTGATTCTGTAGTCGTTTTCATCCTGATCCTGATACATTCGAGAAAGGGTTTCAATTTCGAGCTCTCCGTGCTTGCTTTTTCCCCCATTAGGTAGTCCACTTTTTGTCAAGTCTAAGTAGTCGTTTTGTACGTTGGGAACCCTGCGCATTTGTGAGGGGTCCCCGCTACCCCCGAATACATGTTCCGAGTCGACCTATTTCAACAAAAGGTCGTAAGAAAAGTAAGACGGGCTTAGAGCCTGTGAAAAGTTGCTAGACTACAAATTGCTCTCCGGACTCAGTTGACTCCTCAGTGCCTTCAAAAGCTTGGACATGATAATAATATTGAATAGTATGATAACGTGATGATAATGATAACGTGCAGAGATGATCGAAGCGTAAATCATTACTTGATGTGGTTGCCAATCTTTCGCTTATTAGTTTTTCGAAGCTGGCAGGCTCCTAAGTCCTCAGCTTCGTATGCACGTTCATCCCAATGATTCCAAGACTCTGTTATCTTGAGCTAATAGACACTTCGACTACGTCATTGAGTCAAATCAGACCTTCAGCTATCGCAACGCTCCTACCCATGTGCGATTGCTCGACAATTCTACTTGCTCGCTCACCATCTGTGGCTTTCGAAATCCGAGTTGAACGCTTCTTAGTTCGTATGAAAAAGGCCGTTATCGAATGGTTAGTAGATGATACATGTTCTTCCGCTGTGGAAAGCGTTACTTTCGAAACAAAGTATCAGCCTCATTGGGCCTCATATTTTATATCCATAAACTAACATCCATAAATGATGATACCTCCGTCACTCGGATATCATAAAAGCTGCTTCGCGTGCGCCGCTCCTCGGATTACATCTTCTAGGAGCAACGTTTCTCGCACGTTTGCTGCCTTCAATGGAGTATTATTGGTGAGGTGTGTATTTTTGCTTCGCCAAAACACACCTATTTGGGGGTTGTTTGCTCGAGAGAGTGCGTGCACCGTGCTTATCATTGTCCTACACAGTATAAAGAACGGCAGTGCAGCGTTCAATTTCCCTTCCACACGAACACGAACCTCCAGAATATCGTAATGAAGTTTACAGGCGACGTCATTCCCTCGCTTTTCATCCCTTTCCTTGGTCTCAGAGCCAATCACTCAGATAGTCCCACACCGACCGTAGGAGCCACTAATCTCAGCTTTCCATTTGATTCTCTTACCACAGGAACCATGACAATCGCTGGTGCCCAGGCACTGTACACGCACCAGGCACATCATCACCATCACGAACACCACCACCACCATAATGATAACGAAAACACTCATAGAAGCATTGGCGAAGGAGAGGATGGCGTGAATCGCCCGAGCGCCGGCCAGTCGACAGCCAAAGTACACGTTGGAACCACGCTCCAGGAAGCCAATGAGTGCCCGAGCCCACCCATCCTGTCTTGCTCATCCCAAGCTCAAGAGACCGATACGTGCTGCGTAAGCGCTCCCCGTTTGATGTTTGATTTGTGCTTGACGCATAACTCATTTTTACTTCTACACAATTTTAGGTTGTCAATCCAGGTGGTGTTCTCGTTCATACCCAGTTCTGGGACCTCAAATTTGGCGAAGCTAATTCTTGGGGAATTCACGGACTATGGTAGGATTAAGAGACAAAAATTATCAGAAAGACGTATTGAAAACGATCAATGGAAATACCTATATTTATTTACAGGCCGGACAAATGTAGCGGAAGTTTCTACGAGAACTGCGATAGTTCGCGCGCATATTCTGGGGAACAAATTGCCCAGGCCTTACAGAACACGGGCCAGAGCGATCTGGTTGACTACATGAATATATTCTGGGTTAGTGATGATGAAAGCCCGGAAGACTTCTGGGCTCACGAGGTACGTCAAGCTTGAATTACTCTGAGTGATATTTCTGCTGACACTTGGTATTGGGTCATCAGTGGGCGACGCATGGGACGTGGTGCGTTACCGTTACAATATTTCTCGGATAGTCGAAGTTTTATACCTTCACTTCATAGCGTAAGCACTCTAGAACCCCAATGCTTCAGTGGATACTCCACTGCTCAGGAGGTGGTTCCGTATTTTGAGACAGTCGTTCAACTTTTTAAGAAGTTTGACACGTACTCGGCACTCACTGGCGCTAAAGTAAGTTGCTTCTCGTGATACGCCTGAAATATGTTTGCTCACATCAGATTAAATCATATTTAAGATCGTGCCGTCTTCCTCGGAAACATATACACTCGTACAATTGCAAGATGCAGTGTCATCATCTCTTGGATTTGTGCCTGACGTGAGTCTTTCCCATCGCAGGAAATATAGTACAATTTGACCTCATCATTTTGCTGTAGTTTACTTGCAAGAGCGGCTCGCTATCTACTGTGCAGTATTATTTGAATGCACAAGGCCCATTGCAGGACGGAGTATTTGTGGCGTCACATGCATCACGCAAATCCAGCTGCCCGAAGACGGGAATCAAATGGTTACCGAAGGAGGTGGGAGGTGACGACGAGTGAACAGGTCAGAAATTTCAGTTATCATCACGATGGTCGCTCAGCGAACAGATAACAGAGGCTTTGAGGAGGAGAAATTAAGAGACAATCTGTAAAGTAAAGCTTTAATGTGACTTGAGTAGTATGCTCAAGCACATACTTTCTAAAGTTCGTCTGTAAGAAATAGATAACAGAGCATGTGAAATTGAAACTGAAGAAAAGTATCTAACTATGACTCACAGCGTGTCGGGTCGATCTAGCGGTATCTGCCCAGGTGGTGTTAGATAATCTAGCACCATCTTTAGTTAAGTAAGGTTAGGTAGCATAAAATAGGGTGTATATATATCATTATAGACAGCCTATACACATCTGGATGTACGTACGTTAAGGTGCCCTGACATGACGAGCATACATGTTGTTATAGACAATATTAAATCACCTGCCATAAGCCTTACTCAGGTGACCTACCATAAGCATATGTACAGATAAATATAGAAGACATGAGATTACCTGGCATAAGCCAACTGCATATATTCTAACAAAAGCTATCAGTAGATACATATAGAACATATTACAACATCTGTCATAAGCTCATGATCTAGCTCACCTACCTTAGGCCGATGGCAGCTTTAACTTAATTGCCAAAATTTGATTATCTGACTTTATCTGGCAGAAGCTAAGGCAACACTACGTGTCGTGTAACTTCTCCTTGATTGACATCTACACGATAAACCTTCGACTGCTGGAATGCCAAAGGTAAGTAATTAAGTCAAATATTTGTGTTTCTATTTATGTTTACGCAGCATATATGCAGCAATTTAGGAGGGAGCGCATGTGCGACTGTGCAGGCTGCGCCGTGGGCTCTGCAGATGTTACAATTTCCTTACCTTATCTTGTCACATCACTCCACTTATCTATCCATCTCATCTCATCATCCACTTACTTCAACAGTAACCCCTGTATCACCTGATCACTTGTTCCACCAAGTTCCATACCCTTCTATGCTGACTGATGCTCATCCTTTGCTCAGTCATCCTTTCCATCACATTCCATCTCTTTCTACCCCTATGTACTAGTAGTATATAAGGCATGTACTCAGAGCCCTAAGCCCCAAGCTTGAGCTCTTCATTCTCATAGCCAAACACCTTGTCACCTAGCCCACCAGTGTGCCTCTTGGCCTTACCAGTACTCAGTCAATCCTCTCAAGCCCTAAACTGACCCTCCGCTTACTTGTTAATTTGCTCTTACTTGTTACCTTGTCACTGTTATAGCCTTTGGCTTAACACTGACAAAATCCTGTTTGTCCTCTCCTATCTCAAAGGAGGCCATGCAGTGAGCTGGGCAGAGAACTATGTGGACTTGCAGACTGTAGCAGGAATGATGACACTTACAGCAACCTTCAATGATTTCATGATGGAGTTTGCCCAAGCCTTTGACAACCCCAACCGAGCGGAGAAGGCCATGGATGAGTTTCAAACATTCGTGCAAGGGAAATTGACAGCCGATGAGTTCTTTGCAAGCTTTGAAATCTTGCACACCAAGGCAAAGCTCAATCAGGTGGCACATGATGCTATTGTCATTAACCAACTTAAGAGGGCTCTAGATGCAAAGGTAGTCATGGGAGTTATGCACTCTTCACCTGTTCCAACCACCTACGATGACTGGAAGGTGAAGGCTATCCAGGTGGATTGGGTAGAACAACAGATTGGCCACGTCATGAAGGCACGTAACCCACAGCAAGTCCCTCTTAACCGTCCTTGGCAGCCACAACAAGTCCCTCAGCATCCTCAGGTCCCACAACCCCAGCCAGCTGCCACCCAGCAAACTCATGATTGGCAAGGAGTCGCTCCAGGTACACATCCAGGTATGGGTATTCCTATGGATGTGTCCATCAATAATGCACGCTGCAACTGGGCCTGCTACAAGTGTGGACAAGTTGGACATTTCATCTGGGACTGCCCAAATGGCAGGCAGATTATTTGGTCAGTAATTGCAGCACTTGAACCAGAGGACCATCTCACCTTTGCCAAAGAACTAGTGGCAATGAAGGAGTCGGACTTCATGGTTGAAGAAGCAGAAGTGGAAGTTTGTGCGATGCTAGCAGAACTTGAGGAGATTGTGGAAAATGCAGATTTTCTCTGGGCTCAGTAGTGGATGTCAGCACATCTGAGCCCTTGATTCCTGAATCACTGTTCCCCCATGTAAATTATAATTCACTGCCTGTACAACACCTAGATGCAAATCTTCAATGCGACAAATTTAAACAATTGATTCAGGCTGATGAAAGGCAAATGGCCAGAGACAAGATAATCATTTGAGTGAGTGGTGGACGCCAATTAGAAGTCCTCCTCACTCTTGTCTCTGAGAAAGAAACTGGTAAAGAGGAAATTGATGCACATGCATTGGTCGACTCAGGTTGCACAGGATCATGCATTGATGCATGCTTTGTGTCACGATATCACATCCCCACCAAGTGGTATCCAAACCCATTGAAGGTCTTCAATGCAGACGGTTCAGATAACGATGGTGGACTTATTACAGAATATGCAGAATTGGGCATGATAATTGATTGTCACCGCAAAAATGTCACTTTTGTGGTCACCACCCTTGCTTCAAGTAATGTCTTCCTTGGCCATGATTGGTTAACCAAACACAATCCAGAAATTGACTGGAAGGTTGGAGCCATCCATTTCACACGATGCCCAGAGACTTGCATGGTAATAGGACATACCATTGGGCACATTCAAGTAGAGGAAGGGCACAAATGGCCAGCATGCCTAGATGAGTTTGCCGATGTTTTCAGTGAGGCTGGTTTTGAGCAACTCCCAGAGCATTGACCATGGGACCATGCCATTGAATTGAAACCAGATTTTAAGCCAAGTAACTGTAAAGTTTACCCCTTGAATCCCAAGGAGCAACTTGCACTCAAGGAATTCATCAATGAGAATCTTGCCTCAGGTCGCATTCAACACTCCAAGTCCTCTATGGCATCCCCCTTCTTCTTCATTAAGAAAGACAATGGTAGTCTGCAAGCCATTCAAGACTACCAAAAGCTCAATGAAGGTACCATTAAGAATAAGTACCCTTTACCTCTCATCAATGAACTCATCAACAAGGTCAAAGGGGCAAAGTACATCACAAAACTTGATGTGCGCTGGGGATACTACAACATTTGACTTGGTGATGGAGATGAATGGAAGGCCACTTTTAGGACCAACCTGGGGTTATTTGAGCCTACTGTCATGTTCTTTGGTTTATGCAATGCACCAGCAACCTTCCAAGCATTTGTGGATGAGATCTTTAAGGAGCTGATCTATTGGGACGTGATAACCATCTATTTGGATGATGTCCTGATTTTCTCCCAAGATCTGCAGCAACATCGGAATCTTGTCGTTGAAGTGCTTAAGATTATGTGGGAACACAATCTGTATCTAAAGCCTCAGAAATGCGAATTTGAGACACAGACAGTCAAGTACCTGGGCCACATTATTGGGAATGGGGAAGTGCACATGGATCTGAAGAAGACCCTAGCCATTTGAGACTGGCCCAAGCCCACAAATCTGAAGGAACTCCAACAATTCCTTGGCCTTGGCAACTGGCTTTGTCACTTCATCAAGGACTACAGTCTAGTGGTCAAACCATTGACAGCCCTGACTGGCAAAGCAGTATGGGACTGGAGTGGTGAAGCAAATTGAGCCTTTTTTGAACTCAAGGAGCGTCTCTGTACCCCACCAGTCCTAGTAATCCCTGACAAGGAAGGGGCATTCAGAGTTGAAGCTGATGCCTCAGACTTTGCCACTGGTGGTGTACTCCTTCAGAAGCAACAAGGCAAATGGCGAATTGCAGCATATCACTCGGCAACACTACTGGAAGTGGAGAGGAATTATGAGATATACAATAAGGAGATGCTTGCTATTGTCCAAGCACTCAAGGAATGGCATCACTATCTCCTAGGGGCTAAACAACCATTTGAGGTCTGGACTGATCACGCCAACCTCACATATTTCCAATCACCTCAGAAACTCAACTGTCGACAAGCCAGATGGTGACTAGAACTCACAGAATTTGACTTTACCCTGGTACATAAGCTGGGTAAGATGATGGGCAAGGCTGACCTACTCTCGCGACGAGCCGACTATGATCAAGGACAAGATGATAATAATTCAATTGTCTTCATCAAAGAGGAATGGTTAGCCCGGGGCATCATCAGAATATCTAGGGATGGGCTGGTATCAGAAATTAGAGCTTCACAAGAACGGCTTCCAACTGATGACTGGCCAACAGGGCTAGACAAAAGAGAGGGACTGCTGTGGAAAGGAGATCACTTGTTTGTACCAGAAGATGTTTGGTCTAAGGTATTCCATGAATTCCACAATTCCCCACTCGCTGGTCATCCAGGGTCAACAAAGATGGTTAGCCTGGTGTGTCAAGAATTCTGGTGGCCTTCCATGTATGCAGACGTGCACAACTATGTCCGAGGGTGTGACCAGTGTCAAAGGACCAAGGCAGTGTGGACCACTCATGCTAAAATTCTCCATCCAAATGAGGTACCTGAATCCCCATGGCAAGTTGTCACTGTAGACCTGATAGGCGAACTGCCGGCCTCAAACAACTTCAATGCAATCTGTGTCATTGTTGACCGTTTCAGTAAACAGATGCATGCAATCCCCACAACGACCAAGCTTACAGCAGAAGGGATGGCGAAGATCTATTGAGATCATGTCTTCAGACTACATGGATTACCATGGAAAATTATACATGATTGAGGAACCCAGTTTGTCGCTAAAATGATGAAGGAACTGTACAAGCTACTCCACATTGAAGGCAATCCCTCAATGGCTATCATCCTCAGACAGATGGCCAGATGGAGCATGTTAATCAGGAATTGGAACAGTACCTGCAGCTGTATGTTAACCATCGTCAGACAGATTGGGCAGATTGGCTCTCACTTGCTGAATTTGCTTACAATAACTGTGAGCATTCAGCAACCAAAAAGTCTCCGTTTTATGCCAACACTGGGGTTCATCCAATGGGTCTCACTGACATTCACACCTCCTCTGCCAACCTCACAGCTGAAGACTTTGCCAAACATGTCAAGGATGTCCATGCTCTTTCTCAAGCCAACCTTACCAAGGCAGCAGCAGACATGAAGTGGTTCTATGACTGGCATGCAGGACAACAGATTGAATTTGAACCTGGAGCCAAGATTTTCTTAGATGGTTGTCATATACAGACAGATCGCCCTTCAGCTAAGATGGAGGACAAATGGTTTGGTCCTTATAAGGTTGTTGAGCGAGTAGGGGCTGGAGCATACCATCTAAAACTACCGTCTACATGGAAGAAAGTTCATCCAGTTTTCAATGTGGTTTTACTCAAACCAGCGAATGAACCAGCCTTTGAGTCACAATGAGCACCTCTGCCACCACCCCCAGTAGTCCTAGACAAAGAGGAGGAATATGAAGTAGATGAGATCCTAGACTCCTGTATTCACAGAGGCAAACTCCAATATTTGGTGAAATGGACTGGATATATGGACCCAACTTGGCAACCGGAGTGAGATGTGACAAAAAATGCAGCAGAAGCGGTCGAAAATTTCTACCAGCTACACCCTGGAGCTCCTCGCCAACTTCAAATTCCTTGTCAACATCTTTGTGCCATCTTTGAGAATACAGAACCAGATTGGTCAAACGGTTGGTTGGGACGCCCAACCTTGAAGTGGGGGGTAATGTTAGAAGTCATTTGTTGATCATGCCGATCTTTTTGATTTTCTTTCCTTTTAAGTCTTATTGCCGATCCATTTTCCTTTTTTGTATTGATCTCCATTCCTCCCCACTCCCCATCATTAATAATGACTCACATGGACACATGATCATCCCCTTATAGTAGTACCTTCACACGAACCCATGCCATATAAATAGCTGAGCTGAACACCTGTTGTTCCCTGTTCTTCTCTTCTACTTACCTTTGTGTCATCTTAGGTACTATTGTATTTGTTACTTATTGATCAATCTACTTACCTTTGTGTTGTCTTAGTGTTAAACGTGTCTTGAGCATAGTATCTCTGAGCCTCCTCTCAGTTGCTAGATCCTCTTGACTGCTAGTCAGCACCTGTCTGACCAAAGGAGGCCTGCCTGAGTTATTCCCAGCTGCCACCTAACAAGATGCTCAAACCACTGACCATCTTGCCAATACCATCCTCCATGCTAAAACTCTCAATATCCCTTCCCCCTTTAAATTCTCCCTTGATGACTAGACAATTGACTCCAACCTTCTCCTCTTTCACAAACACATTTATATTCCTAATAACAAAGACCTTAAACAACAAATCCTTCACCTTTTCCACGACCTCCCTTCCTTCAGCCATCCTGGCATATTCAAAACCACTTCCCCTATTCGTCAACACTACTAGTGGCCTGGCCTTACCATTTTTATCAAAAACTTTATCAATGGCTGTGCCGCTTGTCAACAAATGAAAATTAATACCCATCCTACTACTCCCCCTCTCACTCCTATCCCCACCGATCCATCTGCATTACCCTTTCAATCTGTTTCTATTGATTTCATCACTGATTTACCCCTTTCCAACTCTTTTGACTCCCTTATGGTCATTGTAGACCATGACTCATCCAAGGGCATTGTCTTATGCCCCTGCAACAAAACCATTGATGCCCTTGGCACTGCACTCCTCTATCACCAAAATGTCTACCACCAATTTGGACTCCCTAAACGTATCATCTCTGACTGAGGCCCTCAATTTGCATCACACATTTTCCAAACCCTCTGCTCTCACCTAGGCATCAAATCCAAACTCTCCACCACATATCATCCACAAACCAATGGACAAACGGAATGAGCCAACCAAGAAATTGAAGCCTATCTGTGCATTTATTGCAGTACTGCACCAAATACTTGGGCCAAATCCATCCCTGACCTCAAATTTTCACACAACCTCCAAACCCACTCCATCACTAAAACTTCCCCATTCAACATCATCCTCAGCTATAATCCTATCCCCATTCCACCCACCATTGAACCCACAAATCTCCCATCCCTATCTGAATGACTCCATCTTCTCTCCACCATCCAAAAAGAAGCATTGGCTGCACACGACTTAGCCTGACTCCATATGGCACGTCATACTTCTCGCAACTTTACCCCATTCAAACTCGGTGACAAAGTATGGCTAGAAGCCACCCATCTTCATTTCCCCAATCGATCCTGCAAACTATCCCCTAAACAGGAAGGACCATTCACTATTGAACAAGTTCTTTCCCCTCTCAACTACTGCCTTAAACTCCTGAAAGCTTGGTGAATTCATCCAGTCTTCTACACCTCTCTTCTTACCCCATTTGCTGAAACCAACTCTCACGGCCCTTCATTCACTCAACCACCACCTGACCTTATCGATGGCCACAAAGAATTTGAAATCAAAGCCATTGTCTCCCACAGTGGGAATGGAAAGCAGTGTAAATATCTCATCAAATGGAAGGGCTATCCTTCATCAGCAAATGAATGGCTCAAAGAGGTCAACTTTAAAAATGCCCCTGAAATCCTCAATGACTATACAACCCTGCACTTCCTCTGATCACTTCCTCATTCCCCACACTCCAAACCACAATAACCCACCTCCATCCCTCACCACACCATGCCTTCTCAACACCTCAGCTCTCGCATCACCCACTCTTACCCCCCTACCCTCGCTACCATTCTGCCAACATTAACCACCTGCACAATATACTCAACAACCCTACCCTACACCCTGCTGTTAGGTGGTGGCTGGGAATAACTCAGGTGGGCCTCCTTATGGTCGGGTAGGTGCTCACTAGTGGTCAAGAGGATCTAGCAACTGAGAGGAGGCTCAGAGATACTATGCTCAAGACGCACTTAACACTAAGATGACACAAAGGTAAGTAGATTGATCAATAAGTAACAAATACAATAGTACCTAAGACAACACAAAGGTAAGTAGAAGAGAAGAACAGGGAACGACAGATGTCTGGCTCAGCTACTTATAGTGCAATCAGATGTGTGAAGATACTACCATATGGGGATGATCATGTGTCCATGTGAGTCATTATTAATGATGGGGAGTGGGGAGGAATGGAGATCAATACAAAAAAGGAAAATGGATCGGCGATAAGACTAAAAAGGAAAGAAAATCAAAAAGATCGGCATGATTGACAAATGACTTCTAACACCTGCCATTGATGACATCATTAACCAGCCTGAACACCATGCCATTCAAATACCCCTATACATCCACGACATTCTACAATTGGACATAGACTCAATCCTCCAACAAAGATGAATTCTCAAAAACATCATTGATACCCACACCGCCAGCCTACACACCTTTCAGTCCATGATGACCCAGAACCACCACTCGGAACACCTCCACCATGAGCAAAGCCAGTTTTTCCTTAATGCAGCACTGTGTCATGGAGTGGCCGAGACTCTTTCCCAATTCTTCAAGGACATTGACACTGACATCAGCTCGAACAGTTCCCCTCCACCTCTGGCCATCCCTAACACAGAGACATGTCCATCTGGCTCACCAGAGAACCCAATTATTGTTGACAACAACATAGAAGAACAATTCTATGAGGTATCAGAGGCTGCCATCCAAACCTCACCTACTTCACCTTCACCATCAGACTCATCAAATCATAGATGTTGCTCTATTGACCTGGACATGCTGGAACTCCCTCTGGGATGACACACCATTCAGGTTTCCCCAAGGCTGGTATCTGTGGCGACATCGGGCACAATCAATTTACCTGCCCCTACCCATCTGACTGAAATATGTTGTGGACTGGTCCGGAATTGACCTAAAATTATACTTGTCCACAATGACAATAAACTACCAGTGCGTTTTCTTACTATCTTTTCATGATGCCCATCACTCCCATCCACCCTTCTGCACCAGTAAATGGTTGCCCCTTTTTCTTTTATTTTATTTTGTGTTTTAACAATTGCAGAGAATTGTCAATCCTTGAAAAGGAGGCAATGTTACAATTTCCTTACTCTATCTCATCACATCACTCTGCTTATCTATCTATCTCATCTCATCACATGCTTACTTCAACAGTAACCCCTGTATCACCTGATCACTTGTTCCACCAAGTTCCATACCCTTCTATGCTGACTGATGCTCATCCTTTGCTCAGTCATCCTTTCCATCACATTCCATCTCTTTCCACCCCTATGTACTAGTAGTATATAAGGCATATACTCAGAGCCCTAAGCCCCAAGCTTGAGCTCTTCATTCTCATAGCCAAACACCTTGTCACCTAGCCCACCAGTGTGCTCCTAAGCCTTACCAGTACCAGTCAATCCTCTCAAGCCCTAAACTGGCTCTCAGCTTACTCATTACTTTGCTCTTACTTGTCACTTGTCACTGTTATAGCCTTTGGCTTAACACTTCAACCTCAAGACAGCATAATGATTGCAACCTTGATATGCTATTTCACAATTACCTTGAAGTCTTAAAAAATAACATAATGCTAGGAGAGTATCTCAATGACTACTGTGAGAAGTTTTATGGAGCTGTGACACATATTGCACTGTATACAANTTTTTTTAACTGGAGATTCTTTAGCAAATCATCAAAATGACTGGTTTTCGGATTTGGTAAACTCATATTTATTGTTTCTGATATGCTGAAGATTCCAAAATTTCAGAGATGGTTAATAATGTATAGAACTATGTATACATATTTTTTGCATAAGGATTCATCAAGTTGTTGAGGTTGGGCAGTGAGTTTTGTTCATTACAGGGTGGCTGTTCATTACCTTGTCAAACACAGTATTGCAAGTCAGCGCTGACCCACTCGAATTTGTGTGGCCTCGGTGCAGAGTACAGACGCAACTGCTTCAGATTAAATCCCGTCGTTTGAAAGTGTTGTGCCAGGCTGCACAGTCATGATATTATGTTCTGATGGGGATGATTCCGCTCGTATCATTGACGGAGATGGAGCGATGAAGCGTAGGTTCGGCATTCCGAGTTCAGCAAACGAGGACAAGAAGAGCGAGCAATATGCCGCAAAGTCTGAGAGATTTGTAGAATGGAAGGTTGATGCTAGACCAGGCGAGTTCAGATGTTAGGGCGATAACCTCAGGGAGAAGATTTACCATCGACTTCATTCGAATTCACTTTTGGTGAACGCGAACGGACTCGGAATTTTCGTAAAGCAGGAATAGCAGCAATTTGAGTGCTTAAAGAATAGGGAATATTATTTGCGAGCTCGTGTGCACAATCACGTGAATAATAGTGACAGATTTCTCTAAAAGGGAAGGCCTTACCTAATTGTGACATGTAATTGATCCGGTTATACCGGGTATCCCCATCCATATCCTATATCCCCATCCATCGGCGCCGCCAATTCCCCCCCCCCCCCCAATGACCATGCATTTATATTTATTCTTTAAAGTCGCAATCCGACACACCCCAGCCACTGCCTGACGAGCAGCTAGCAATGTCATCCACGAGGCTACTCTCGCTGCTCAGTGCAGCGTATGTCTACCTCTCAGGCCTCCTTGCGGCTGGCGACCGAACCCGCTCGGTGCTGCCGTTCGTGCCCCGCCCGCTGCGCATGTTCTTCGTTCTCTTGCTCATTCTGAACTTCCGTTCATTACCGTTCGCCTGGCACTGTGAGCATAGTCGTTTGCTTTATACGAGTTAAGTATGTATTCACCGATGCCTGCGCGCAGTTCGTGCCTTCCGGACATCAACCTACGTGCGCCTCAAGTGGATTTCACTTGTCTTTTCTTCGAAACGAACAAAAGACGCGTATCTTGACAGCCTCTGCTCACAGGGGAAGTCGCCCTTTGCGTTGCGCAGTGTATATAACACGTGGGTGAGCCCGGACGAGAGTGACTACAACATGCACCTTAGCAACTCGAGCTACGCTAAGGTACTCGACATGGTCCGTCCCAAGTTCGTGCTTAGTCACATGAACACCGTCTTCCGGGACGGCTGCTGGATCGCGCTTGGCGCGACGCACCTGCGCTTCGTGCGCGAGATCCCGATCGGCACGAAATATGAGATTAGGATGTATTGTGGCAGTTGGGACAACAAGTGGGTAAGTGTGTGGCACACTTTTGAATTCGACCTGTGCTTAATAGGCGCAGTTGTATGTCGTCTCCAGATATGTTAGCAAAAAGAAGCCTTCGTCCACAGATTCGAAGACCCGCAAGCGCTTGCAGGACACCGGCTCTGCCCACCAATCAGAGCCCCAGTCGACTTCTTCCTCTACGGGCGATTCAAGTTCTGCCGTGGCTTTCCCGCAGCTTCAAACTTTTGCTTCCGGCGACTTTTCCAGCTCTGGAAGTACGACGCCGAACCCGAATGCATCCGCGGTGTCTGCAGAAGACACGTTCGATTCGCTTTGGGCCGAGGCGCCAGACGAGACGCTTCACTGCGTCGCAGTGAACGAAATGTGCTTCAAATCCGGACGCGTCACTGTCCCACCTGTATTCATGCTTGCCGCCGCTGGCTGTGGACTCGACTCAGAACAGTGGGAGCGCGTGAGACGTCTCCGAGATGTACCTGGCGGCAAGAAAAGGGGCGGGGAAGAGAAGGAGAACAATATGAGAGAATTAGTGTGCGGTGCCTGGAAAGATGTGCCTCCAGCAGAACGCTGGTGGGAAGACGCACTGCGCCCGTTCGAAGCTGAACGCGTGCGTCGCCTCACTGCGTTTAAGTCCATGCGAGAGGGCCTCGAGTCAGCGCGATTCTTGTGNAAAAAAGTTGCTACTGTCCCGACTCGAGCGTTTGCGAAGAAACGATTCGTAAATTATTGTGCGCGTTAGATCTAATATACTACACAATTGCCTCATTGTAGCGTTTCTCTTGATCTAGAAATAGATTCGAACACATGCTCTTTAAGCTCAACCACCAAATTAATCACAGTACTTTAATGACAATCGAAGAGCCCTCATCATCCCAGATTAGCATTTGAATCGTGCGGGGCGTAGAAAGAGCGGGAACTAGAGACCATTTCTAGTGGGTCTAGCCAGAGCATATTACATTTTGCGCGACGTTCGCGGTCATCCAGAATTATGGGGATTGTCGTTCTTTTGTGGCAATATGTAGCTATTATCAGCAGCATGCTGGACGCTGGGACGTAACCATTCTGTAACACCGGGGATGGGATTAACTCCAGGAAGCATGTATTGTCGAGGTAAAACACCTCCCGTCGCGGACATAAATGGGCGACTTGTGTGCTGTATCTGAGGTAGTCGTGGGTCAGATTCTGCAACAACAGGGATGGAGTATTCTGCAGGAGGCGCGTTATTTTGAATTAATATTGCTCCTGGAGTATCTGCACGCTGCAGCGGAAGTATCCATGGGTTGACAACAGTCATGTTATCGTGCGATGTAAGGTCTTGCCCTTGCGTATATGTCAGAGGCACTATCTACACCGAGTCAAGAAAGGCGCATAATGATAGACATCGTCAAATAACGCACTTGTTCATAGTTGAGGTCATAGTCAGGTTTGTATCCATAGCCATTGAAGCTGAGGTAGGTGTTACCATTGTCGCTCACTCCCTTTCTTCCGTCATTCTTGCTACGGCCGAAAGACGTAAAGCGGATGGTACTCTCGAGCTTATCGATGACATTGAGCGTGAGTGAATTCTCTGTCATGTCTTTCCCAGAACTGCCTGAGAGTCGTCGCACTTTCCACTCTTCAAATGTAATCCAGATTGTCAAACATATGAGACAGATGGCGTTGAAGGACACGAATGTATATGTCAATAACCGAGTGACTAGGTGCTGATACATGGAAAATGATGTGTGTCAGTGAGTGCTCGAAATGAGAATAAAGGTCATGCTCACTTGGCTAGTAGATACCACGAAACAGCATAATGCTCCAAAGAAAAGGGATCCTGATATCGATAACGACACTATCGGCCATTTCTTGAGCCATGCATCAGCCCATCCAGGCAATATCTGCTCAGGCTGCCGCCTTTATGCCATGTTGTTGCATTCCTTTTCCACAGCGCTAAACAAAGTAAATACGTACACAACAGAGCCGTGCCACGCCATAGTCAGGAGGCTGCTTATGGCTGACGCAACGCTGAGAACTATAGATGATAGTAGGAGTGCATTCGTCGCTATAGCAATCGAGTTCGCGTTGTCCTGATAAGACATCTGGAGGGCAGTTGCCGTCACCGCAGAGAAGAAGGTTGCAATTGTCGTCATCATTAGATACCGACTGTCTCTGTCTTTCTGTGTCGAGCGTATTACCGGGAGACCTGAATTGGACCACGTAGGNAAAAAAAACTCGCTCAGTCGAACGCTTTAGACAAAAAAAGTACTGGTGAACAGACCTTGTGAAATAAAGTTCTTCAGAAGATGTTCCAAGTCTAGGATACGACCGGCTAAGTATCTCAAAAGCAAATGGAGGTGAAGTTGTATTTCTTCTTTCTTCCCTTTATCGCCTACATCAGAAGTTCGGAACTAATTTTGTTGTGGAAATTTATCTCCGTACCTACACGCCCTCGAATATATTCTGCTTCCTTCTGTAACAGAATTCAGGAATATCATTCTTTCAGAACAAGGAAGCCATGCTTACATCAGGAAAAACATTTACTATACTAGAAGTGATGAATTTGTATAGTACTCCATAGTACTCCATAGTCCCCACCAACACCTATGGAACCTAATGAGTCTATTTGGTCTATATAGACCACATAGTTTCTATAGTAATGCAGGGAACTAGTATAGTGCATTACATCTTGGGAAAGAGATGATCCTACTGATGCATATATGCATGGAATTCATGAGTAATTGCACTGATATTAGGTATATGGACACAATAAATTCAATTGCACCATAGGAATGTNAAAATAATCCAAGTAATAGCCAAAAAAGCAAAAAACCC